>NMRB01001828.1:5807-18935 GCA_002633025.1 Notospermus geniculatus | reverse complement strand
TGCCCCCCAGAGCCAACCACAAAACGTGATTTTCACGCAGATTTTGGGCAAAAAAACGGCAAAAAGAGGTCTTCTGCCCCCCAGAGAGGCTTTTGCCCCCCCCCCAGGACCAAAAAGCTAAATACGGCCCTGGTATATACAAAGATTACCCAGGATCTCAATCTTCACTAAAACAATACCCTGGGTGAAGTTTCGGTAGCCGAACATCACCCAGCTTCCGCAATCTGTGCCGAGGAACGAGTCCAATTTAGAAATTCCCCGGAATCTCGCTGTCTCGCGCCACGGTACTTGTTGAGTGTAGCTGATCATGACTTCTTCAGGCGGTCGGGTGACCACGGGTGAGACAACCTCGAATCCAGGTGTCATACGGGTACTACATGTATGATGCTGGGTGATGTTCGGGTACCGAAACTACATGTACACCCAGGGTATTGTTTTAGTGAAGATTGAGATCCTGGGTAATCTTTGTATATACCCAGATACAGAATAGCACAAAATTGACACACAAAATGATAATAAGCAAGAAGTCAATCTCCAGAATTCACGAATTTTCGACCCCAACCGGGGTCTTTTTCAAGTGGAACTTTACAATCTGAAACTCTAGAAAAGACAGTCTTTTCTAGAGTTTCAGATTGTAAAGTTCCACTTGAAAAAGACCCTGGTTGGGGTCGAAAATTTGTATATACCCAGGACGACATTTACCCTTTCAGCGCAACGGAGGGGGTTTCTGCTCAAAGTGGAGGCATAATGGAGAAAAATGCCAAATATTGTCAGGAAATTAGATAAAAGCGTTCAGTGCTTAGCACTGGATAATTTTGTCACACAAACCCCGACAGTCATTTTCGTCACATTTGCGATATTTTTTCATTTGGTAAATTGTCGCCTCCAACTTGATGGCGATGAAGTGCAGCCTAAATGGAAAACTATTACATGGCATTTGCACGGTTTTATTTCCAAGATTGCACGAGAGTGATGGTGGGCATTTATCAATGTATCAACTGCTCCATTTGTTTCGAAAAATGGGCCTATATTCACGCGAAGTCTAATTTCAGAACTGCTTAGAGGGAATGGGAATCCTAGCTATGCTAAAAGTTAAAGTTAAAGTTTGTGTTTATAGTCTGATATCAACAACGGTAGATGTTCTCATCCGACTTCACACTTTAACCCCAGTCTATCCTGAAACCTTTCAGCAGAACTCAGATGAGCTGCTCATTCAGCGCTACAGTCTGAGCATTTCCGACCGGTACCCATTTATACACCTGGGTGGAGAGAGGCCAGTGAGGCAAAGAGACTTGCCCAAAGTCTCACGCCCAGTGGGATTCGAACCCGGGACCCTCTGACCGCTAGTCGGAGACTCGAACCACTACACCACTGTGGCTCCTAGAGGGCACCACAGTGAAACCCGGTCCTATACAATGGACACCTTTTGTGTGGGAAATTGATCAAGACCGGGATGTCAGTTTCATTTCAATAGTTTTAACCACTAGTGACACCTATTGAGGCAGTGAGCTAGGGTCCCCATTACTGGCAGTCGCGGCAGTCAAAAATGGCACTAAAAGTAATTTCACGGCCCACAAAACTCACAATTTCAAAATCACAAATTTCGTATTTTAGTGGATTGCATCCCAAGATAAGCCTAGATTTGCAGTTGACCCATCTTCGATAGAGGGCGTACAGCTACGACTCATAGTTGGCAATATGAAATAACTTGAAATAGGCCTGGGGGTCATGGCAATGGCGGATGAAAATGATATTTAGGCCATGGCATCGAACGTGTTAACATCATGTGTAGAGAAAGTGGGCCAGTATTAAACGCAATTGATTCGGAATATGTTCCATTACAATTTCCACCCACAGAGTCCTATTTCCATGAATTTTATTTTTCATTTCATGGAAATTTTTCCCATTTTTCAGCGTCAAGCTCACAGTAGAAATTGTCGGGTCATGCACAACCCTGGTGGCAGAAAAACTAACTAAAGACAATCGATTCACCTTTGACCCAGTCGTTGCCAAAATTCTTCATGGTCAGTATTTCTTAATCCAGTAGATTATCACTCCAAAAGAGTGCAGCACCTGACGGGACAGCGTCATGACATCCTGCACGTCATTTCTGAACACCATGATGTGACTCGAAAAAAAATCTGTTGTTTCAGCGATCATGACGTCATGAAACAATCTGATTTTTTTTCGTCTCACGTCAAGACATCATGAAATGACGTGCGGGATGTCATGATGCTGCCCCGTCAGGTGCTGCACTCTCTTTTGGAGTGATATTGTCTATTGTCTCATTCCTTGGCCACAGAATTAGGGGGATCCAGGATTTAGAAAAAGAGGGGGCACCCTCTGCAACATGTACAGTACAGGTCACAATTGACATCTCTACGGCTTCTCGTAAGTTACTAGTAAGTTACGTGTACGCGTAACTCACGGCTTTGGTTTTGCTTAACTCACCGCATAACTCGCCAAAATCGCCTAACTCGCCTCGTAAATCACTGCGTAGCCAGCGAAATTCGCGTAACTCACCTCCTAAGTTACGTGTAACATAGCTCATGAGTTGTTGCGTAAGTTACGAGTGACTTACGCGTAACTTACGCGAATTTAGGGATGTCAATTGTGACCTGTACTGTATGTAGGAACATTGAGGGGCTGTTCATTTTCATCACTTGAGGAATCTGAGTTGTGATCATTGGGAAAACGGAAAAAACTATGCACTTGCAAATTGCAGGGATTATTTGTTGTGCTGTACAGAATAATCGCTGCAATTTGCAGCTTCATAGCTTTCTCCATTTCCTCAAGGGTCACAACTCAGATTCCTCAAATGACGAAAATGAACAGCCCCTTTGCGATGAATTTCAATGATTTGCTCCAAATGTTGTTTGGTATGCTGGGGTTTGTGTTGTGATGTAATTTGTTCATTTTTTGTTTGGGTAACCCATTGGTGATACTTGCATTAATCACGATATCTCCAGGATTACCTGGTCTACAGCTAATTCCATCACCTAATTAATGTGTCTTAATTACCATTCACCTTGGGGAGTTAATTACATGTAGTTAACCCTATAGATGAGTTGCAGAAATCGAATTAATGTCATCGTCACAGCAACGCCACCAAAGTTAAACCAGACGTCATAACGCCGTTTGGCCGATGAACAAATAAAAAGACACCGTCATGTGGTCAGTCTAAATCTGCCATATTGGATAACAAATGACATCGTCGATCCACTTGTCGTCGGCGCAAGTGGAGTGTGTGACTTCAACCATGACGTGATCCACACATGACGCACTTTGTCGTGGACGTCACCGTGGTCAAAAGTGACGTCACAATGAACCACTGCATGCTCTCCATAGTCCATCGACCATTTATTTATTTATTATTTTTCGCTTCCTTTACAACAGCGACCATTTTGACCGACACCATCAACTTGAATCCTGCGGCAAAACGAACGACGCCAAAAGACATAGAGTACGTGGAAAAGTTGGAATGTTATCTCGCTGCTGTAAATAGACGGAAAATTTTTGATGATATACAAGTTGCAAAGGCGGACGTATCAGGTATGTTGAAATGACATTTAGATGTTAGAATAGCAACACATCTTTAAAGGAGCACGGTATTGGATCTCAAATGTGTTATTTGACTGCCGACGTAGAGGGAGCCACCTAGCGGCAGTAATACGAACTGCAAAAATGCATTACAAAATGTACGGAGTAAATCGGGTCAATTCGCCGACAACGTAGTTAGTCCCCTTGTTGGAAAGTGGCGCCGGCTGTCGAAAAAAAGTGGCAATGCCGTGCTCCTTTAAAGGGACCCTATAGGCAGCTAGCTATTAGGCTCACATCAGTGCGGTCACTTCATCACAGGTGGCGCTAGCAACTGACAACCTACAGATTTTGGCCGAAATGTAGATGTTTAGTGTATTTTACTTGCAATACATGTCAGAGTTAGATTCTCATGCCAACTGATCGGTGTAATGAGCACATCAAAATGCCTATGAGGAGGCTGCCTGTAGGGTCCCTTTAAAAAGATGATGCAGATGTTTGCCCATGGATGTGGAGTTGTGCTTAGTCATAATGGTTCTAAAGACAATTCTCAAATTGACGTAAACGAGAAAGATCTGCGCACTTCCGCCGAAATCGCACCCACAACCTCGGTCTGAAACTAAATGACATGACGCAGAAAACACCATGACAGTGACTTCGACGATGTTGCGTCAGAGTCGACCATTGCTGAATCATGGATTGCGTCATGTCAGCTGGTTTCAGATTGAGGTTGAGATTGCGATTTCGGCAGAAGTGCGCAGATCTGCGAATTTGAGAATCGTCTATTAAAGGACCACAGTATTGCTTCCCAATCCTGCGTTACACCTACCCGCGTTAAGGGGGAGACCTCTATTAACGACTTGGTAAACTACCGCATGCAACTAGTCTCGCGCAGCCAGCCGTTTCGTTCCTCAGTACTGCTACACAAACTTGTTCGATCCCCAGCGGCTGGGTGACCGAGACTGTAATCATACATTCTCCAACACTGGGGCGAAAGGCTTAACTACAGTATTGGAGCATGGTGCCGGTGGCGCCGGCTGTCGACAGAAAGATGCAATACAGTGGTCCTTTAAGCCTGCCCGATTAGCAAACTGTACAGTGGGACATCTCAGTTAAAGGGGCATTGTATTCCTTCAGCCTGTCCTGCGCTAAACATACCTGCGTTAGGGGAGACCTCTATTGACAATTTTTTTAAACTTCTGCTTATCAGTTAAGTCCCATGAACCGTAACTCTCTTTCCTAGGGTATCGATATATGCATTGTATTGTAATCATACATTCTCCAACACTGGGGTGAAAGGCAATACTGCGGTATTGGAGAATGATGCAGTCACCGCCGATGGCGCCGGCTGTCGACAAAAAGTTTCAAGATCGTCCCCCTTTAAGACACATTTGCAACTGGTCATTTTGTTCTCACCAGGTTTAACAACTTTGGAACTCCTCCGTCGTGACTTGAAGTTCGTCGTCCAGCCACACGTGACGATTGCTTTTAGCGCAGTCCCAGTTCACTTGCAGGTGAGTTTTTTTCCACTGGTCAAATCAAATACAAAACTCCCGAGTTGGCATTCCAACACTCCTCGATTTTTAGCACGATCAATGCCCAGGTGGTACCCTTTTTCGTCGGCACAAGTGGAGTGTGTGTGACTTCAGCCCATGACGTGATCTACATGTACACGTGGCACACTTTGTCGTCGATGTCAGCATGGTGTACCGCCGGTCAAAAGTGACGTCATAATGAGTTACTGCATGCTCTCTTTACACCTTTCCTAAATTCAGCGGCCAGTGCTTGAATTAAATAGCGAACCGCCCGAGTGACGTCTGACATGTCAATTTCATTGTGTTTGTCCGACCCTGCTTTTGTCCTGTCTCACCATNGGTAATCACCGTCTTGCGCATACGTATACGCTTGGGTGCTAAAAGACGGTAATCACCGTCCAGATTTCAAATTTGGCGCCCAGGCTTATACGCAATCACATCATTGAGAAGGGGATTCCCCATGATCGGACAATACATGAGAGTTATTTTTAGCACAATAGACGACCTGTACATGCTGTAGATTGAATACAATGGCGGCTCGCGGTGTTATTCGCTTGAGAACTCGGGTTTTCAGGGGGGAAACAGCGGAATTTGTGGCTGATTCGGAATCGGATTTGAGTGATTTGGATTACAATAGTGATGAAGAAGGCGTACAGGTTGGTAGAAGTGATTCAGATAGCGACTTTGATGATAATTTGAGCGTGGCAAGTGGTGCAGATGACCAGCCAACGATGCCTAAAGATGGCACCACAGACGTGTAACCTTAGCAAATGGCGGAAAATCCGAAAAACGCTCAGCACCGAAGGTGTTAAGGAGGAAGTTCCCGTGTGCGGTGCGATTCGAAGCTTCGTGCAGGCGTGGCGAAAAATGTCAAACAGGTTTGATATTGGCTGCAGCGCCTCGAATGACGAAAATCTGTCGTAAATCGTACCGCACACGGGAGCTTCCTCCTTAAGTCAAGTGCCACGAATGAACCTTTCCGTAAGCAGGAAGCTCTCGTGTGCGCCAGGCTTTAGACGTCATCATTGAACACTGAGTGCCGTATTTCTGAAAGGGTGTATAGCACATTAGCACCTGTTGGCTAATGTGACATTTCGACTTGCCGTTCATACGAACTTTGAAAATAGTTTTACCGTCGTCATCCACCAGGAAACATACCTGCAGGGTTTCTTCTCAAAATTATCAGAATGGTCTCAGAATTAGAGGAAATTTACTTAATTACCATGGTAACCAGCTTTTACTCTTCATCAGCGATTCCTGAACAGAACGCAAGTCGGCGATGATCTTGAAACATTTTCCCGAAGTCGAGAAGCAGACGCTGTGGTCGTCATGACGACATCACCTACCCCCTCTGGTGCCAGCATCGAACGTCAGTTGGGTATTTACTCTCCGGTGGAGGAGTTAAGAAAGAAGGTAGGTGTTTCTTGAATCCCCATGGCTGGAGAGTGCATCCAATTATGTTGTGAATTAGAAAGTTGGTACTACTAGGCCTAGCAGGACTTGTGACCTAGAGACGATGATAGCTGGTTTAGCGGCAGGTCCTGTGTTTGAATCCAAGGCCGTATGGGATTCATCCCTGTCTCTTCAGTCCGTCACATGGGACAGTAAGCCATGGTGCCTTGTACCTTGTGTCTGCAAGGACAAGTAGAAGACCCCATCCAAGTGAGGAACATGAGTAGCTTGAGGTGGCCTCTTCCATACTTACCAGGGCCAATAGACGATTCTCGAATTTGCAGATCTGCGCACTTCCGCCGAAATCGCAACCACAACCTCGATCTGAAACCAGCTGACGTGAGGCAATCCATGACTCAGCAATGGTCGACTCTGACGCAACGTCATCAAAGTCACTGTCGTGGGGTTCTCTGCATCACGTCATTCGGTTTCAGACCGAGGTTGTGGTTGCGATTTCGGCGGAAGTGCGCAGATCTTTCTCGTTTATGTCAATTTGAGAATTGTCTATAATGCCATGGCTTTGGTCCTGATGGAAAAATATAATACAAATACTGTTGTTGTCATTCACCAAAGGCCAAGCAGTGAATATCAATCATTTAGCCGACGCTACCTTTACGATATTTATTTTGGCGCCGTATCAAACGATCGTTCAATTTTCTGAGAAAACTTGTCGTGGTTGATTTGTAGTATCAAGAGAGATAGAATGAAGACAGATAATTCCAAAGGTCAGAGGTTACAATCATTCATTCTCATTTCTATTGGCTCTATCAAATTTTACCTTGATTATTGCCGTTGGTTCTGTTTTCTGATAAGGTCAGTGGGATCGGAATGAACATGAGGCAAAAGGCACAGCTCTACATGAGGGTTTTTATGCACGAACTCTCTATAGACCTTTCCAACAACGGTGGCTTACTAGTTCTCCCACATGACGTCGTGGCCATTCATTGTCTAAGCATGATATAACACTACCAAACGCATCCTCTCAGACAATTATTTTACCTAAACTTTTGTGCCCATGGCCCGCTTGACCAGCTTAGCATGCCAGCGGCCATTGAATGGTATAAGGCTTCTGGTGTCGTTTGGTGAGAACTGTTGTTTCTTTGCAAGAGCAAGTAAAAGACCCCATCCAAGTGAGGAACATGAGTAGCTAGAGATGGTCTCGTCCTTAGTTACCAGGGCCAATAATGCTTTGGCTTTGGCCCTGATGGAAAAATCTAACACAAATACATATCGTACCCCTTTAACACACCATGGGATGGGGGGACTATCACAATACCAATCAAATGTTAAGTAATGATTGTAATCATGTTGCCAACTACATGTAACTGATTATTCTGCTGTATTTGCGGCCAAGTCCCACAATTTTCTCTCATTACGTCCATAACTAATGAGTTACTCGGTACCATTTATCACCGCTATGTACACATTTGGATTTAACTCATTCAGCATCGGACGTGAGCTCTACTTCCTTGGCAGTATTTGTATTACATTTTTCCATCAGGGCCGAAGCCATAGAATTATTGGCCCTGGTAAGTATGGAAGAGGCCATCTCAAGCTACTCATGTTCCTCACTTGGATGGGGTCTTTTTCTTGCCCTTGCAAAGGCACAAGGTACAAGGCACCACGGCTTACTGTCCCATGCGACAAACTGAAGAGTCAGGGATGGTTAAGGGCTAGGTTCAGTGACCAAAGTCCTGTTTGATAGATTTTCCGGCAGGACTGAAGTCATACATTTTTGGCCTTGGTGCATACTGAGGAGGCTATCTCAAGCTACTCATGTTCCTCACTTGGATGGGGTCTTTTACTTGCCCTTGCAAAGGTACAAGGCACCACGGCTTACTGTCCCATGTGATGGATGTGAAGAGCCAGGGATGATTAATCCCATATGGCCATGGATTCGAACCCAGGACCTGCCGTTTGCTATTAGCTGACGTGATAACCACTCAACTCTCAAGGCTCCTGATAACCTCTCACATATCTGAGATGAGATGACAAGTATGTGGGAGGGTTGGTATTTGGTGTATACAGAGCTACCACCAACATAATAAACTATCGGAATTGGAGTATAAAATGTCGATCTCTAAAATATCATTCCCTAAAAGGTTATTATTGAATTTTACAGATCTCTCAGTCATTACAAACAACAACCTCACCGTCTTTAGACCTACAGCCCATGAAAACAACAGTACCGGCATTTATCGCGTTCTTACAAGGAAACGTCGGAGCCTCACGGAAACAAGTTCTGCCTCTGGTCAGAGCGATGTTCAAGTAGAGACTACGGTGAGTATTTCTGTGTATTTCTGACCTAAAACAGTCGCATGACGCTCAGAAGGTGAGCCCAAATGAACCCAGTAGTCTTGAACGTTAGTTGGGATGTTGATATTTTTGGTGGCTGGGAGGGGAATGTCGATGGTCGTCAGCTGCCCCTGCATTCAGAGAGACTTTAGTGAAAAGTCTCTCTGAATGCAGGGCAGCTGACAGGGATCTGTGGTTATAAGTATTTATTAGCAAATGCAGATTTGTAGGGAAATGGAAGGGCTGGGGAGATATTCGTCCTGCGACTGAAAGTGTTCAGCAAAAAAAAATAAACAGAGAAACAGACGCGTGAAAAAAATCGCCCTTCGCAAGGCTCGAACCCGGCGCTCCGGATCCATAGCCGGAAGCTCTACCGATGCGCCAGCCGGCCATGATGGTGGCTGCTGAATAAATGTTTATAAATACATCCCAGCTGCTCAACATATTTTTATGATAATAGAAATGAAGTCACAAATCAGAATAATCTTACAAAAATCGCATTTCACAACATCCACAGAGCAAGTCCCCAGCAGATCTGTCAGTATATCGCTACATAATGTACCCATCTAACGTTCACAGCCACTAAAAACGTGAACCAACCGTCCGGTATATTCCATCTGAACGTTAGGCGCATTTCACCTATGAGTCCAATTCTATTGACTGACCCGTGATAAGTCTTTTGGCTAGCTTCGCTCTTGGCGCGTTGGGCCCTTGCGTCGAGATGACACCAGTAGAGAATGGAAGAAACAGATTCTTTCAGATTTCACAATAGGCAGACAATACTGAAACTGACAAACATTTGGTCTCAACCTGCCAAGCTAAGAGCGACATGCGTCTGGTTTTGCCAGAGCTGGTCACATATTTTGTATTTTGTATTTGTATTTCATTTTTCCGTCAGGGCCGACACTATAGCATTATTATACTATAGCATTAGGTATGGAAGAGGCCATCACAAGCTACTCATGTTCCTCACTTGGATGGGGTCTTTTACTTGTCCTTGCAAAGACACAAGGTACAAGGCACCACGGCTTACTGTCCCATGCGACAGACTGAAGAGCCGGGAATGTATCTTTGCCTCACTGGCCTCTCTCCACCCAGGTGTATAAATGGGTACCAGTTAATGCTCAGATTGTAGCGCTGAATGAGCAGCTCATCTGAGTTCTACTGAAAGGTTTCAGGATAGACTGGGGTTAAAGTGTAAAGTCGGAAGAGAACCTCTACCATTGTTGATATCAGACTATAAACCCAAACTATAACTTTAACTTTTAAACAATACCAAAGCCAATATCACCTAGTCTGCAGTGGCTGGACCTGACGAGAAAATCGGTGGAGAGTAGCTTGCTTCCAATATCGCCTGGTGTGCTGCTGGCTTTACAAACGACAGAACTTGTAGGCCTAACTAGGGAGATGTAAAATCGGAAATGATTATGAATGCTATATGTTGATTATTTTGTGACGGACTATAAATTGCAATGAAGGTCAAGGGGCTAGGCAGTCTAGTCAAGAGTGAAGGTACTTCAGGCGTGGATCCAAGGGGGGACACCCGGTCCTTGCCCCCTCTATTTTGTGGAAAATCTTTAAAGAAAATTGACCGGGAAATTTCGAAATTTTGAAAAGATGTTAAAATTTGACCGAGGTTTTCCACGATGTGCGCTGGCTGTGCCCCCTCTTTCCCATGATTCTGGATCCGCCCCTGTACTTTTCTGAGAGTCGTCCAAAGGGCGGCCATCTTTGGCTCAGCCATGACCATCAAGCGCCATTTCACTCAGTGAGTGTTCAGGAACTGGCAGTAGGCCATCAATCGCCAAGGCAGACGATGCAGGACGTGAAGACCCTGTCAGGGTCGCAAAAGTGCAACAACTGCTGCATACACAGCAAGCAACAAGTGTCGCAAAGAACGTCTGTCCCCCATACCCCACCTGGGTTGCAGGACATGGGCGGTATGGGACCTCGGGTAAACAAAAGCACGCCCAAGGAACCCCAGAGACAAAACTGGAATAATGACAAAAGATTATTTTGTAACGGACTATAAATTGCAATGAATAAAGCACGTCTTTGATCCACCGAGAGTACGCTAATATCCACACTTTCTCCCGGCGCCGTCAGTCATTACACCGACAGAAAACATCAATTTGCTGTAACACAAAGCCTGGGGTAATAGTGACGAAAAAACCTATTCAATGCGGTAATCTCGCAGGAATTGTTGCATCGTTGGTTGTCATGGCAATCTATTTTTGTTTTTTGCTAATTTTTTTGCCCAGTGTTGTTCTGTTTGTTTTATTAATTGAGCCCTGGGCACAAGCAAATGTGACACTGCTCTGCCAGAGTTGGGCAGAAAAATTGAATAGAACACAAAGTTCCTGATGTAGCTGAAAACTGGCATTGCCTAGTGACTACTGGCATTGCCCTGGCTACTACCGGCTGACATCAGGCATTGCCCTTGCTGAAAACTGGCTTTGCCCTGGCTCCCACTGGCAGATAACTGGCACTTGCCCTGGCTACCACTGGCTGAAAACTGGCACCTGCCCTGGCTACCACTGGCTGACAACTGGCATTGCCCTGGCTACAACTGACTTAGAACTGGCATTGCCCTGGCTACCACTGGCTGTGAACTGGCACTTGTCCTGGGTACCACTGGCTGAAAACTGGCATTGCTCTGGCTACTACTGGCTGACATCAGGCATTGCCCTTGCTGAAAACTGGCATTGCCCTGGCGCCCACTGGCTGTGAACTGGCACCTGCCCTGGCTACCAGTGGCTGTGAACTGGCATTGCCCTGGCTACAACTGACTTAGAAATGGCATTGCCCTGGCTACCACTGGCTGCGAAATGGCACCTGCCCTGGCTACCACTGCCTGACGGTTGGCATTGCAGTGGCTACAACTGACTTAGAACTGGCATTGCTATGGCTACCACTGGCTGTGAACTGGCACTTGCTCTGGCTACCGAAGGCAGTTAACTGACATTGCATTGGCTACCGAAGAATGTTAACTGACTTTTCTTTGGTTACCGAAGGCAGTTAACTGACTTTGCTCTGGCTACCGAAGGCAGTTAACTGACATTGCTTTGGCTACTGAAGGCAGTTAACTGACTTTGCTCTGGCTACCGAAGGCAGTTAACTGACTTTGCTCTGGCTATCCAAGGCAGTTAACTGACATTGCATTGGCTACCAAAGGCAGTTAACTGACTTTGCTCTGGCTACCGAAGGCAGTTAACTGACTTTGCTCTGGCTACCGAAGGCAGTTAACTGACTTTGCTCTGGCTACCGAAGAATGTTAACTGACTTTTCTTTGGCTACCGAAGGCAGTTAACTGACATTGCATTGGCTACCGAAGGCAGTTAACTGACTTTGCTCTGGCTATCCAAGGCAGTTAACTGACATTGCATTGGCTACCGAAGGCAGTTAACTGACATTGCTTTGGCTATCTAAGAATGTTAACTGACTTTTCTCTGGCTACCGAAGGCAGTTTAACTGACATTGCATTGGCTACCGAAGAATGTTAACTGACTTTTCTTTGGCTACCGAAGGCAGTTAACTGACTTTTCTTTGGCTACCAAAGGCAGTTAACTGACTTTGCTCTGGCTACCGAA
Organism: Notospermus geniculatus; assembly: GCA_002633025.1. NCBI lineage: Eukaryota > Metazoa > Nemertea > Pilidiophora > Heteronemertea > Lineidae > Notospermus > Notospermus geniculatus. Next base: position 6,526 of record NMRB01001828.1, on the reverse strand, counting down.
GGCAGTTAACTGACTTTGCTCTGGCTACCAAAGGCAGTTAACTGACTTTGCTCTGGCTACCGAAGGCAGTTAACTGACTTTGCTCTGGCTACTGAAGGCAGTTAACTGACATTGCTCTGGCTACCGAAGAATGTTAACTGACTTTGCTCTGGCTACCGAAGGCAGTTAACTGACTTTGCTCTGGCTACCGAAGGCAGTTAACTGACTTTGCTCTGGCTACCGAAGGCAGTTAACTGACATTGCATTGGCAACTGACCTTTCTTTGGCTACCGAAGGCAGTTAACTGGCATTGCATTGGCTACCGAAGAATGTTATCTGACATTGCTCTGGCTACCGAAGGCAGTTAACTGACATTGCTTTGGCTACCCAAGGCAGTTAACTGACATTGCATTGGCTACCGAAGGCAGTTAACTGACATTGCATTGGCTACTGAAGGCAGTTAACTGACATTGCATTGGCTACCGAAGGTGGTTAACTGACATTGCATTGGCTACCCAAGAATGTTAACTGACCTTTCTTTGGCTACCGAAGGCAGTTAACTGACATTTCTTTGGCTACCGAAGGCAGTTAACTGACATTGCTTTGGTTACCGAAGGCAGAGAACTGACTTTGCTCTGGCTACCGAAGGCAGTTAACTGACATTGCTCTGGCTACCGAAGGCAGTTAACTGACATTGCTCTGGCTACCGAAGGCAGTTAACTGACATTGCTCTGGCTACC
>NMRB01001827.1:105800-128335 GCA_002633025.1 Notospermus geniculatus | reverse complement strand
TACACCATGATTTTGCTGAAAATCCTGGTCAAAATAACAAATTTTTGTACTTTGTTGACAATCTTGGGGGCGGGAATCCCATTCCCGCCATTGGCAGAAACACTGATATTTTTGCATGGTATTAGAAGTTCACCCCTTGCTAGTGGTAGGTTCTGAGGGTAGTATACTGGTCATGTCTTACCATAGAAATGATGGAAAAATCTTGTTTATTTTCCAGCCTATAAACTTTCTCAGAACCAGTACGATGAGATGAGTGTAAAGACAACAATAAAAGCCTTGTATCGTAAAGCTCATGCTTTGAAGGGTCTTGGCAACTATGAAGAGGCATTGAGTGTGGCAAAACAAGGAACCAGAATGGTACGTTTAGAGTCAGATGCCTATATTGTCAATGCCTTGTTGAAGGGGTTCTTTATGATTCCATCCAGGGGTTGACGGGGTCCGGTCCTGAAGCATCTTACATCACCAGCCTGTTTAAGGGGCGCTAGAGCCTGCTCCCTGATGTCACTACCGGTGTGTTGAAGGGTTAATGCGTGGTCCCCTTCGTCGCCACCCTATTGAACGGACACTTGCTCTCTGTCGTCAGTACCCTAGTAGTGTTATAAAGAGAATCCTCACGCTGGCTCCCACTTGTCACCACCCTTTTGCGGTAATGCAGTCTAGTCATATATTTCGTGCTTCAGGATGAAAGAAATTTCCGTGCTTTAAGAGAAGAATTGGAGATACTTATAAGAGATAACCGTGTGAGACCACAACAACCTGCTCCCCCTATGAAGAAGGCCACTGTGTCGACAAAACTAATGTCGGCTAGCCCCGCCAACAACCGGGGGGCTAATGATATCGACCAGGAGTGGCTGAGCGGGACGAACTTCAGCGTAACGGAAAAATCTAAGAAAGAGAAAAAGGAGAGAAAGAAGAAGAAAGGTGAGGAAAATTTTTCGACATATGGTGATGATTATGTGACATATGATGTGATAACATCTGGCCAAAGTGTAGGCATGCTTATGACTATTCATCTGATTAATATGTGGCCCGGTACTTTACTGGGTGAGTTCTGATGTAAACTGAGGCATGGGGAGATCAAAACATGACTTAGATCTCGTGGCTGCTGGGGTTGATGCAATTAGTTGACTGGATCAGTTGATTAAGGGCTGCAGACCGTGGTTGGGGAATTATGAAAAGCTGTGAACATGTAAGAATGACCTTCATCTCCATTCCCTGCGCATTTCAGTCAGAGTGCTAAAGAGACCGACCGGTATGTCTGGTGTTGTCATCACTTTCACTTGCTTTTGTCACACCAGATGTCAGTATTGACTAAATGTCATTGTGTTTGTGCCTGGCTGCAGTGAACACGGAAACAAAACCGCATTGATTGTGTGACATTTCTGGTACTTTATTTCAGTGGTACCCCCTAAACCTCGTGTTGCCTCGTACAATATCTACGATGGCCTGGAAGGAACAAGTGATTCAGATAACGAAGTGACTGAATCTGATGATGAATTAGGAAGTGAGGTAAGCTAAGATGTTGGGTGGGATGGATGGGGTTCAAACTCCAAGATTAGTGCAGTTTCTAAAGCCATTAGGTTTTGGGAGAAAAGTCCTGGTGTTTTCAGAGTTTTCTGTGTTCCACTGCATTCATCTTTTTCAAGTCTGAATGTTTGTTTTCCAGCAACAAGATCCTGTGGTCAGAAATGTTGCCGGTTTCCGCCCCGTGGCCAAGACAAACAAGCCACAAAAAGCAATGGGACTCGATGACTTTGGCATATCAGCTGCCAGGATGGCCGCCCCGTCAATGCCAACCCCTGTTCCTGTAGCACAACCTGCACCGTCCCTTCAGAAACCTAGACAACAGAAACCGAAGCAACCACAGCCTCAGATGCACCAGAACGGCATGTCAGAACAACCGCAACCATCTGGACGAAACCTGGCCGCTGAAATTGCAGCTGCTGCCATGAGTGGGGAGAACTACCTGCCGGCTCCTCACTCCCATTACCAGTTTGTCATGGCATGCAGCACCTGTTTCAGGAAAGTGGGGGACGGTTATATAGGGTTTCATTACATGAATGTGCAGCATTATTGCCAGCAGGAATATTTGCTGATCCGACCGACGGAAACCCTTGGGAATGACTGGTTGAAGATCCGACCTCGGCCTGCCATGGTAAGTCATCACATGAACAATTTCTGGTCCATACTTCCATGTTTTGAGATGGTTGTACCATATTCATCTCTCTTTCAGAAGAGGAACTACTCTGGTAAGTTCCGCCTGTGCCAGCAGTATCAGGAAAGTATGCCGTGTCAGATCGGAGAGGCAAAGTGCACATTCTGCCACAGCTACGAGGAGATGGAATTCTGGGAGCGGGACAGAGATGGTTCCTGGAACATCCAGGAATTCATCAACAGCAAACAAAGAATGGTGACACAACGAGGTTGGTCTCACATTGCAGTCATTGTCTCTGTCATTCATTTGTTACATTCCCTCATTGAATTGTTACAAGACTCGCAAATGTAGCAGCATATAACATTTGAATGAGCAAAATTTCTTGAAATAATCCAAAATCTTGCCAATTGCAGAAGAGGAAATATCGTCCGCTCATGCTTGAATGTCATCCTTATTTGTGAAATGCTTGGTCTTTTCAGTCCAACAACCACAACAGAAAAAACAACAGCCTGTTTATCCTCAAAACAGGGCAAGTCCCAGACCAGCTCAGAAAATCGGTCTTTTGCCAACACCACAGCAGAATAATCCCAACTCCATGGCACCACATCCACAATATCATGCTGCTCCCGGCCCGACAGTACGACCAGGGCAATTACCCAACCCACAACAGTTTGCTCCAAGCTTTGTTACTCACAATGTTATGCCGCAGAGCAGGACCCCTAAACCACAGCCACAGAATCCCTTCATGGGCCCAATAGACAGCATGGCTTCGCAGCACTACCCCACAGATGTCAATACAGTCACACCATTCCCCTTGGCCATGACACACGAATGGAAAATCGGGTGTGCTAACTGCCTGAGAATGACCGGGATCCCGGGTTGTTATGTTTTTATCCCTGACGAGAATCATAAATGTGAAGAAAATGTTTTAGTTGTTAATCGGAAGGGGGAGGCATACTGGCATTGGGTGAGAGAACGACGGGGTAATCACAGGATGTTTGCGGGGAAGTACAAACTGTGTATTCATTACACGAACAGACCGCAACGTCCGTGCCGTGTGCCAGAGGAACTTTGTTTATTTGCCCACAATCCTGATGAGCAGTTGCTTTGGACGTTGGAAAAAGACGGCAAGTTCAACGTCACGGAATTCATCCATTCGAACCGAAGCGCCGGAAAACAGCAAGGTTACAGTTTGGAGCTTCTCATGAAACATGGCGGTATGATGAAGTTCTTGTGTGCCGCCTGTTTCTTCAGTAATCAACCTCGACTCAGCATTGAGAGTGCCGAGCCTGGGGTCTGCTCAGCGGCCAGACACCCCTGGAGCGAAAACAAAATGATGGTTAATATTACCAAGAATGGTGAATTCATCCCGATCGGTGAACGTCCATTCAAACATAAGAAGGCTTTTTTCAAGATGTGTAGCAGGCTACAGTACTGTCAAGGTAGATTTGGTTATGGATGTCGGTTTGCTCACAGCATGGTTGAGCGTGATGTGTGGATGGTGGAGCGAGACATGGAGCTCACGCAGGAAGAAATTGTGCAGGTTTTGGAAGACACTGTTATGCCTGAACTGGTAGGTTTATAATAGAATTCATTATTGATTCAAAGATTCTCCAAAATTGCTTTAAAACAGATCAGAAAAATGTAAAGAGCTAAGTATGGTCGCAAGTTCAAGTGACGCGATCTCAAATTGTCATCTTTATTTTCCAGTCTGCGATGCCAACAGCCCAAACACCCACAAACAACAACAACGCCACCCTAACCCAGGCCCGCGCTGCTGCTCCCTCACCAAGTTCCAGCACGTCCTCGCAGAACCTTGAGAACCTTGAGAAAGTTGGTCTGAAGATGATCCAGTGTCCATTCCGCGTGATCTACGTTTGTGAGTTGTGTTGGAAACAGGGACGTAAGGTTGGCAAGGATGAGAAGAGGGAGAAGTGTGCCGGTGCTGGTCATGATTGGGAGCTCAACAGGATTGGTTTCTGCTTGCCACAGAATAAAATGATCAGGAAACTGCCGCCGAATGCTGAAAAAGTGTCCAAGTACGTCGTCTTTATCTCTTACATTTCTTGATCTGTACATTTATGAAATTTAACTGTTGCCATGGAGGATTCACTGAATTGCCATGGAGGATTCACTGTGTTTTCGGTCTGCTATATACTGGCTTTAGGGATGAGGCTTGAGACTCTGGGTTTGCCTTCATTGCCTCACATCTCTCATAGAATATATCAGTGATGGAGTCTGTGTCTCTTTACCCTGTGTCATCTATCTAGTATTGCAGCTGTTTAGGCCTACTTTCTGGGAATTGAGTTGACCTGTGGAGAAAATGGGCCAATGGGAGACTTTCCTGACGTTAGAGGCAGCCTACTAGCGGTCCTAAAACGTCAAAATTTGACGTCAAAGACGTAAGCCATGGTGTCCGCGTCATTATGGATGACGTCATGGTGTGCACTTCTCTGTGGCGTCGAATTTCATGACGTCCTAGGACCGCTGACTTGTGGCGGCCTCTGACGGCAGGAAAGTCTCCCATGAATAGAATAGTAATGACTCCCAAGTCAAAGTGCCTTTAGTGAGGTTTACCGTGAAGACTGGGCTGGCTACAAACATGAGATTATCTTTATTTTAGGTTTGTTATCTGTGAGTATTTCCAACAGAAGAAGCAGTGTCGTCATCACCAGTGTCGCTACGCTCACACCGAGGAAGAGAAGGACGTGTGGACCTGGCAGGTCAAGAACAAAGGTCAGTCCTCGATTTGTTTTAAATGTTGACAAAAGCCATTCTATATTATTCTTCACTTGAATTGTACTTACGCTATAGGCTGTGGTTGTACCCAGTCTGCCATGCCCTGAACTTGGGAAGGTCAGATCACCTGCTGCTGGGTTGAGAAGTGACCACAGTTAGTCTTAAAACAAGGTTTTAACCACAGATTTTTCTTCATTTGTCCCATTTTCATCTTTCAGTGTTGACTCTTGACGAACTGGTGAGACTGAGCGCCAAAACTCATGCTGACATCGCAGCCGCCAAGCCGAAGATCACCCAAGGAAAGTCTGTCGTCTCGGCACAGAAAGTCCCCGTGGTGGCCCAGCGGGTGGCACCACAGGGTGTGTTGAAGAACCAGTCTTTCATTATGAATGCATTCTACTGCAAGTATTGCTCACGAACGTGTAATGGACAGAAACAATGGGACGATCACTGCTCGTCTGAGAAGCACATGTTCAACGTGAACTCGGACCGGGAGCATCAATGGAACTACCGACAACCTCCGTGGGGAGTGATACATGGAAAATATAAACTCTGCAACAAGTATGTATCCGATAGATTTGTAACTTTTAAGTGCTCCACCTGTCTCAAGTTTGCTAAAAAAAAGCTTCTCATTATACATGTAGGGTCATATTTTAGAACGTTCCTTAACTGTTAAGGTCGACCTTAAGTCTATTGTAAAACCATCGAGAACAGTAGTAGGCCTTAATGTTAAAGAACGTTCTAAAATACGGCCCGTAGTGTATTCCAAAGTGCACAGGATTCTCTCCTCCGTCATGTCCGTACCACGGGGTTCAGTCTGATGGCGACATTCCAGTGACTGGGACACATCAGATGCAGCATTTCCCCTGTACATTTGTGTAAATCCAAGGATTTCTCTTTCCAGGCATGCAGTCGGACGGTGCTACTATTCCAACGTGGATGACATGCACAACAACTGTACGTTTGCACACAGCCAAGAGGAGTTGGATGAATGGACAGAAAGGTTCCAGTGGCGTTCGATGAAACTCGAGATGGCCAAGAAAGAGAACGTTTTCTCCTACATGGACACTCTCGCTGATGATTACGAGAGTGCAGATTCCCCGATATCTGTGGTAAGCGTCATGTTGAGACAGTATTTGTATTTGTATTTTTTCTGTCAGGGCCGACGCTATAGCATTATTGGCCCTGGTAAGTACGGAGGAGGCCATCTCAAGCTATTCATGTTCCTCACTTGGATGGGATCTTTTACTTGCCCTTGCAAAGACACAAAGTACAAGGCACCACGGCTTACTGTCCCATGCGACGGATGTGAAGAGCCGGGAATGAAATCCCATATGGCCCGGGCTGGATTCGAACCCGGGACCTGCCGCTTGCTAAGCAGACGTGATAACCACTAGGCTATCAGGCTCCACAAGACAGTGAAATCCACCTCTGCCCTCCTCCAGTGGTAGACAATGTCACTGTTACCTCATTATATCTGACTTCCTGACGAATGATTTGTGTTTCAGATCAGTGAAGAGGTGGATGGAGCCCAGGTGACCACGAAGGACTCACTAACCGTCTACAAGGACAACAAGGGCGAGATGTGTGAGTGGACATTCGACGTTGTCCCTCCAGTAAGTATCCTCCCAATAATGCTGTATTTGGCGCTCAACCTCAAATGATATTTGAATCTTGATTGATCTTATGATTTCCCCCTTTAGCCTGGCAAGAACCTGGAGAGAGTAGCCCTGTTGTACAACAAAGATCGTCTGCACTTCCAATTCCTCGACGGCGATGGTCAGAGCCAGGGTCAAATGGCACATGGAGAAGGATTCCAAGTCAGCAAACACCAGGTACGTTTGTCAGGCTCTTGTTCATTGTGCACCTGCTGCATGAGCAGTTTTAGAGTTTGTTTTAAAGTTGCTTTAGGAAAGACTTAGGGAACATTGTGAAGCACTTCAGATGGTCTGATGATAGAAAGCATTATATAAAGGGCTAACGTTACAAATTACCAGTTTTTCTTGCTTCCCATTCTCCAGTACAGCGTCAAGGTGATGTTCCGTTCAGGAATGTTTGGTTCATTCAACCAGTGGGTGGTGTTTGACTTTGGTAGTCGCCCAGTTCTCTCCAGACAAATCTCTGTGGAAGTCGGGACGAAGGAAAGTCAAGCAAAGGTGCAGAGTCTGAGGGAAAAGTTACAGTTTGATCGGTGAGTTGGTACAAGTTCTGAAATAACTTCATTGAAAGGCAGAATCTCCACTCAGGATCAGTGGGGGCATGGTTAATTGAAGTAAGAGCTGTAGCGTGTACTACGAAGTACACTAGAATATTGAGTGGAGCTGTTACTTTAATATGCCATCCTCCCACTGATCTCTGGTGGATACTGCCCGTTCCCAAAAATACACAAAAAACATATTGACGGACAGTGATACCATCGTGCCTGATGGAAGTTGCACTAGTATTGGAGTGTAATTCAGTGAGACATCACCTTCTTGTGCTTAAACGATGTTGGTGTCTGATTTATCTTGTTTCCAGGTGGACCAGTGATAATAGAGAGATCGTGAGGTTTGATATGAGTAAGAACAAGGCTCACAGTGACGTCATGAAGAAGTACAGGGTAAGAGACAGCATTCACCCACTGTTACCTTCACAAATATGACCTCCACTAGCAAAAAATAGGTGCTTATCGCAACCGAGGAAAGGTTTAACGGCCTTGCAGCACAAGAACTGAAATGTATGACACTGCAGGTTGACAATAGTAGTGGACAGCAGTGATAATAGTGAGCTTCTGCAAGCGCCTGGTTAGGCTCTACGACGACGTTTATCTATTGTGTGAGTGCACCCAAACAATAGATAAACGTAGTCGTATGGCCTAACCAGGCGCTTGCAGAAGCTCTCTAATAGTTGAGTAAACTGATGACCAGTGATGATCACCTGTGACAAGCCGCTGCTTTTGCTGGAGCAAGTCAATTACATATTGTTCATGTCCATCACTGAGTTGTGATTGTGTCATGTCATCTGTGCTCTCAGTTGAAAATACCCTTTGTGATTTCAGGCCCCGACATCTGCTGAAGCTGTGATCACCAGTGATAGTGTGGTGGTTGAATTGAACCATCACAACTATGTCCACAAGATGCATAAACTGCTGTACATTGAGGAGATCACCAGACATCAGATCATATCAAGGTACATATTGTATACATTTCATACAAATAGTTCTCTTTTTCTCAATTTGAATGTTGCTGGCAGGATGAGCCCCTTGAAGCGTCACCTGACCTTACTGCAGGATTATCAAGATATCTGCAGAAGTTTTGAGAGCGGTGGTGCAGTGTTGAGCATCGGAACCAAGACCTAGAGATCTCGGGTTTGATTCCTGGCCCAGTTGCCGTGTTGTATTCTCTGCTGGTCTGAAAGGATAAGTGATGCACTAAATGAGCTCATGCTTGTGTTGCCCAGGAAGGGTGAGAGACTGGTGAAAGGTTGTGAAGCACTGAGACTGGAATTTTTTATGAAAGCTTGATATCATTATTCTTGTACATAAAGTAAGTAAGTTACATGTATTGTTTACAGCTACAACCTGTGTGCTACTATTGAGCTCCTGAAGATCATCAGTGAAGAGATGTACATCTACGCTCGTCAGGGCGAGCTCTTCGCTCGCGTCCCCTTGAATGAGGAGTTAAGTGATGATACAGACGCCGGGAAGCTGATCCTCTCTAGTGTCCAAACCGTCCTTATTGCACCACAGAACTCCACAGGGAGGAAGGTTTATGAAGCGATTGTCGTCCAGAAAGAAAACTTTGATTATGACGGCCGAGGGCGGGACTATATCTACCTGTGTTTGTCTCCCGTCTGCTGTAAGGAGCTCGAGTTGGAGGCGAATAACACGGTGAATATTGAGATTCAGTTCCAGATGAATCGGTTGCCGTTCAGTTTGATGCACCAAGCGGTCGACCAGCTCAAGGATACGGACATTGTCTTCCCCGATGTCACGAAGATCAGGCCCGAGCTGACAGAGAGGCATACGCTAAAACTCAGGTGAGTGCTATCCTCAACTCATTCACTGTGACTAGACTGCCTTTCTATTCACGTGAGGAGTGTGGCTGACCAGGGATTGTACCTGGAATCTCAGAGGTGACAGGCGTCAGTGTTTTCACTATGCCACTAGGACATCCTCTGCACTGTGTCATGAGGATGACGGTGTAGTGTCCTGTTTTAATCCTTAATGTCTGGAGTATGGGTAACACCATATTTCATTAGGATTCAAGACAAGGAATCAAGTTTTCACGTCGTTGTTTCAGCTCCAAGGTGTTGAACGAAGACCAGATGAAGATCGTCCGTCACATCGCAGCAGAGCGCACAGGCTACACACCGCCATTGATCATCTATGGTCCGTTTGGTACGGGGAAAACGGAGACGATCGCCCAGGCTACCATGGTGTTGTGTGAGAACCTTCCGTATGCAAGGATTCTCATCTGTTCTCAGTCAAACAGGTAGGGAGGGAATGCTGTCAGTTTTGACTTGACAAGTGGGGAGTATGACGGGGCCATGGTTAGAGCCTGAACTCATGTCCAAGGGGCCATGGGTTCGATTCTGGGTTTGTTCCCTACTTTCTATCCTCAACTGGTTATGTGCTCAGGGAGTTGCACCTGAAAATCCCCAGAAAGGTTTCTGGAGAGGCTGAGGTCATTGTATGAAATGCATTTGACTCCGTGCGGCAGTAAAATGCACTGTTGATGATACTCAGGTTGAATGAGGTCGTTTTTCTTCTTTACTTTAGTGCTGCTGATCTGTACATCACAAAGCATTTTGATGATTTCCATCGGACTCACCCAAACATAGCCATCAGGAGAGTTTATGCGGTCGCAAGAAGGGTGAACACTGTACAGTCAAAGGTAAGCAACTAGAAATCGAGTGGAGAACACGGTTTTGTCTGGTTTGCTGAGTTTCCCGTCTGTGGGGTGTCACCATGTTGTCTTCTCCCAGCTTGAACCTCGGGCCTACATATCAGTCAATTCACCCTTTGGTTTTTTTGGAGAGTGAGGTTGTGCAGTGGTTGACAGTCAGACTGGACACCGAGAGGTCACAGGTTCAATTCCAAACTGAGTAGTCACAACTTTATAATCTCAACTTGTCTGAAAGGATCAAGTGAGATCTAAATGGACATTGCATATTCCAGGTGCAGAAATACTGCCTGATATCTCAGGATAAGACAAGGTTCCTTGAGCCAGATTGCCACGACATCCAAGAACATCAGATCATCATCACCACCTTGACTCAGTCGCTCGCCTTGACCCAGTTCCCGGGTCTGAAGGACCACTTTACGCACATCTTCATAGATGAGGCAGGTCAGGCGTTGGAGTGTGAGGCCATCATGCCCTTGCCATTAGCCAATGAGCAAACCTGTGTTGTCCTGGCTGGTGATCACATGCAAATGAGCCCAAAGGTCTACGGCAGCGAGTCAAAGAAACAATGTTTTCATCAATCACTCCTGGAACGTCTATTCAACCATTACCAGAAACATTCCAGAGATGTCGAGAGCGTGATCCCACTGCAGATTCTCCTAACCTGCAACTACCGCTCCAAGTACGAGATTGTACGATTCCTTGCGGCTGTGTTCTACGGTGGACCAGAGAAACTCATCTCGAAGAGTTTACAGCCAACATGTGAGAACATCATTCCTCTGACCTTCTACACGGCTCAAGGTCGTGAGATTCAGGATTCTGACGGGACGTCGTATTACAACATGGCGGAGGTTGAAGAGGTGACGGCCCGTGTCGAGGAGTTGTGGAATAACTGGCCAGAAGAGTGGGGAGAGCGCCGTGCTGATGTGATCGGTGTCGTTACGCCGTACTACGACCAGGTCAGCAAGATTCGATCAGCCTTGAGGAAGAGGAAACGAGAACTCCAAGATACAGTCGTTGAGAGAGTCAACAATGTCCAAGGTAGGAAGCCTGTCAGATTTATCATGGCAAATTTTGTTGAAATATGTAAAAAAAAGGCTTGAAAGGCCCCTGAAACCCATCATATGGGTATTCATTGGAAACTTCTCAGTGAGTGCTTTAGCTATGTGACAGGGTTTCTGTAAAATGAGAGGATTTGGAAGGTGTAGTCAAATTCCCAGGCCGGCAGTGAAAGGGTTTTCATTCTGACTTTCAGGGAAAGAATTCCGAGTCTTGTTCATTTCCACGGTGCGCACAAGACACCTCTGCGAGACGGTCCCAAGACTCGTGATGGACACCACAGGATGTGACGGAGACTTTGGCGACTATGGGTTCCTCTCTGACAAGAAACTGCTCAACACGGCCCTGACCCGTGCCCAATCCATGGTGGCTGTTGTCGGTGATCCCGTCGCGCTGTGTGCCATCGGTGACAGTATGAACGTGTGGCGGACATTCCTGAAGCATTGTCAGAACATGAAGAGTATCTACCCGGAGAACGTGACACTTGACAGCGTTAAGGCTTCTGTCATCGGATTGATGATGTCGAGATACGGCAGCAATATCGTCCAGATCAACGACCGTGCCATTGAAGATACTGACATGCCAATCACAGCTGATGATGTCCAGGTATATGCTCGCTTTCTCTGACTATCATATCTCCCTGAAGTTGTACTAGTTTATTAACAATCGCGGCCTACCTCGGGACATGTGCCGTCCTTCAGGGAGTCAGGTCTTCAGAGATAACTGATGACATGGCTCACAAATCTCTTTAAATTTCAGTCTGTAGCTGAGGCGAGTGCCAGTTCCAGTGGAGGCATCATGGGTGTTGGAGGTCCAGTAGGGATTTCTAACCCTGAGATGATAAAGACAGCGATCGGCACAGTCCTTGACGACTGGAACCTTGACTATCGCATCGAACCGGATGAGATACTCAAACAACTTGCCAAGGAAGTGCTCAGGTACATCTGTCTGTTCTTTACCCTACCTCCTTCCCCTCCCTCCTAACCCTCCCCCTCCCCCCCCGCCCGATCTCCCAGTCCTGTGCAAGGTGGTCTATTTGACCAGTTCACTTGATGGCTGTGCATTCAGGTCTGATAATTTTGTTTTCAGAGCAAACAGAAAAGCCGAGCGATGTCGTCGTATCGAAGAAGAGGGCCCAGATGGCGCTGACGACGATGATGATGATGAAGTCTTAAAGGTTGAATACATCAGTGTCAAGCTTCACTCCGGCCACGCTGTGCTCTATTATAAGAACACGAGTGCTACCAGGCGCCATCTCCTGACCGGTGATGATCACGGGTTGGATTATGATTCAGATGAGGATGCTGATGATGAAGATGATGATGTTGGAAGCGCTTACGCAGAATACACCCGACAACAGTTGGAAGAGCTCTTGGTACGTCAGAGTCATCGTTACAAACGGTGCGTCGCACATGTTGAGAACTCTGACAGGATGGTGGCTGAGGTTCTTGATCGACGTGATAATCAAGCTCTGAAAGAGATCAAGTTGAGTAACCGGATCCGCTGCGGACGAGCATTTGAAAATGATGAGGTCGTTGTTGAGGTACTTGACCCGAGCGAAGATGAGCAGAAGTTAGATGCCGTGGACCCAACCCAACCACAAGGCCAGGTGATCGGTATCCTCAAACCTGCTATCAACCCGATGTATCGCATGTTCGTCTGCACCGTCGAACCATCGAATACGGGCGTCATGGTGCCAATCAATCGAGGAATTCCCAAAATCCTTAACGTCGCTTCAAAGAATCGCCTCCAGCAGACCAAGAAAGGTCACGTATGCGTCTACCAATTCACGAAAGATCGTGAGGTCATCTTCCATCACTATGAAAAGATCGACAAATGCAACCCAACGAGTAAGCTGTTCATTGTCCGCTATTTGAAGTGGGAACCAAAGCACTACTCACCTCTGGGTATTGTTGTGGGTGTTTTACCACAGGGAGATACCATTGACAAGGGTTTGAAGATTCTCGATATTGAGCATTACATCCCGAAGAAATTCAACAAGGATGCCTTGAGTGAACTGGAGCAGAACTACCCACCTGGTTTCCAGCTGCCACCTGACGTGTACGCCGGAGACAGGGTCGACTATCGCAGTAAACTGGTCTTCACAATCGATCCTGAAGATTGTAAAGATATCGTGGATGCGTTGTCGTTTGAGATGCCCAGCAAGGAGCAGTACGTCATCGGGGTACATATTTCAGATGTCAGCCACTTTGTCCAGCGAGGGTCGTCTCTCGATGCTGATGCGTTGAATCGTGGGACATCGCTGTGTCCTGCTGGAGCAGATGTCATCCACATGCTGCCAGAGCATCTGAGCACGGATCTTCTGAGTCTGAAACAGGGTCAGGATAGGTTGACCTTGAGTGTGTTCCTGACGGTCACCCAGGAGGGGGAGATCATACAAGTCATGCCCAAGAAGTGCGTCATTCGATCTCGGTTCCAGTTGAACTACAGATTAGCGGAAGAAATCTTGCGTGTTGACTCCGATCGTTATCCCCAGGATCTGAAGACGAGCATCTGGAGTTTGTACCACTTCGGTCAGATCTGGCGCCGCAAGAGATTAGGAACTGCTGCCCTCTACCAAAAGTTGGATGAAGCTGACCGTGATACACCATATGCTCATCAGCTGGTGTCGGAGGTCATGATCATGGCCAATCACCAGGTGGCCAAGTATCTTCGTGATCGCTACCCGAATAGTACACCGCTGCGACGACAGCTTGCGCCGAATGAGCTCCAACTTGAGGAATGGAGGAAAAATCATGCAGTTGAAGCGTTGAATTCCGTGGCGCTACGACAGCCTTTCATGCCAAGTGGTTGGGTGTGCGAGTGTGATAGTCTCTGTGCCTGCGTCAGCTTGTCCCTCGAGGGTGACCCTTTACAAGGACAGTTTGTGGACATCAAGTCAGACGTCTGGCAGAAGATCTGTGACGCTGTAGAAAGAGGTGAGTACGACTATCGTGGACAAAACGGAACCATTAAATGTGGCAGTTGTCCTGAAATAACAGTGTGCTCACCATTTGTGTAGTTTTCCACATTGTTTGCAAGTCATATTTGTTTGCGGTGAAGTTCCCTCCCCATTTGCAAGATTCCTGAATTTCAGCTCAATCAGTTGTGTGTGAATCATGCGCCTGAACTCCGTCAGTGCCATATTCCCCTCCTGTATTCCAGGTGAAGTCGATGCAGCCAGAAACCTCGTCATCATGCCTGAGAACCACCCTCAGCTGTGCGTTGCCCAAAGGAAGCTCCAGCAGGTCCAGGATGCCTCATCATACATCTGCTCTCATCCGCATCTCGAAGACGAACACTGGCATTACTCCCTCAACCTGACGCCGTACACGCACTTCACGTCACCGATCAGGCGCTACATGGACATCATCGTCCATCGTATGGTTATCGGCGCCATGGAGGGTCGTCCTAGTCCGTACAGCGAGAATGAGATCAGTGATGTTTGCGCACAGATGACATCAGCCATGCGAAGGTCGGCGAAATACCAAGACGTCGTCGAGAGTCTCCACCTTGGGTCGGCCCTGCAGGACAAGCCAATGATCACGTACCCTGTTGTTGATGAGCTGGATGACGAGGGCATACACCTGGCTTTCCCGGACCAGAAGGGCATGGCGACTGCTCACACTGATGTAAAGATGTCACAGCTGAGCATCACTGATAAGCCTGAGTATGTCGTTGAAAAGACACAGCTGACCGTGAAGTGGCGGGAGAGAATTTACGACCTCAGTCACTGGTTGGATGAGCTGGAGCTACGCGAGAGGAACACACCTGCAGTTGCTCTCAATCCAAACAGATTCGTCGTGCAAATTCCAGCGGAGAGTTGGCAGGAGATTCTGGAGGCTGTGCAGGCTGATGATGCATCAAATCTCCATCATTATTACCAACAGGCGAAGGAGAAGGTGCGAGATCTCGCCAGCGATTCAAGGTTCGCGAAGGAAGTGACATCAGAGATGAAAGACAAACAGAAGATTGTCCAGCATCATTGCGAGTTTGAACAGCGGATCCAAGCGTGTCATGTGATCCAAGTCCAGCTGGCTATGGATATCTTCAAAGGCCTCATGGTGCCCCGTATCCAGCTAATCAGCTTGACACCGAAGTTTAGTCTCTGCGTTGAGCACCAGGGGGACACCCTGCGATGTTTTGCCAATTCGACGATCAAGAAAGCTTCGTGTACCAACTACAAAGATGTCCTTGCCTATCAGAAGTCATGGCTGCCGGCGATGGCGATCGAGTCAGCCCAGACGGCCGTCGCTAACGATGAGAACTTCTTCGTCCGAAATGTCCATATCCAGTGGAAGGAACAGGGGGTGGAGAACTATACTGGAATATTCCAGTTCCCGCTTGAGTTTTGTAAGATGCGACACCTGAAGTTGAGTGGTGGAGATCTTCTAATGGGGGATCATGGGATGTCGTATGACTTCCTGTGTATTCGGTATGCAGGTAAGATCTTTGTGTTATCCTGTTGTCTTAATTTACGTCATCTGAGATAACATCTTGCACTCAGTTAATGTCCGGGTGGATCATCCACAACTTTTCGTCCCTCGTCTTTGCCCAAGATCCTAAACTATTATTTAATATGTCAGGTCTGTACATTCCAGGGTTAGACTTTCATTTTGAGAAGGGCAATCTTGGCAGTGGAAATGGCGAGTCTGCCCAGGCCTGCACGTGGGTTGCACACTGTCACACAACACAGGTCATAACCGTGAAGGAGCGGGGAATAGTCCAAGTACATCTTAAGTATCATCAGAGCAGCGTCAAGTTTCCCAAGCAGCTTCTGAAAGAGAATGCTATAGAAATGGCCTGTACTGTGGAATTCATACCAAAATCTCTACCAAGCAGGTAAGCTTGACCAGGCATATCTTGTTGGGGTTAGAATAGATATTCTCAAGTTTACATACCCTGGATTGCTGGTTCTGTTGTCATCATCCTAGAGTTCATTTGCTCCCCCTCCCTCCAATCTGAGTCAGGAGTATAAATGACTTATTTATGACCGACAGAGTTGGATACTGAAATCACTAATGAAATACATGTACTTTATGTTTCAGGCGTATGGAGGTAGCGATTCGGGAACTACCAAATGCTAATGCCTTGGCACAGGATATCGCTCTAACGAGGAAACCTCAAGCTTATAGTGAGTCAAATTGTTGTTTCTGTTTCAATTATTTCTCTCTCAAGGAAATCAGGATGTATTATTGACATGGCCGAGGTGGTTGTAGCTCTCTGAAGTCTACCACCCCCCCTTGAAGACTTACGGTATGTTAGTTCAGATGTTTAAATATGTGAATATCTCACCGTTTTCTTTCTAGGTTTTGCTCAGTCCGCCCCGGTGAAGGCCCTTTGTAAAGTTGAAGAGATCAATGGTCTGACATCTCCAAACCAAGCTCAGATCAAAGCCATCCGTCAGGCGATGATGCAGACTTTAACCTTAATACAGGGACCGCCTGGAACAGGTAAATGTCGAATCACATGAACTGATTTGACGTCGATAAATCTGATGTTTCTATGTGAATCTTCACAATACTGTACCTCCCTGACAACTTCCTCAGAAATCTTTTCACATCCTTTCAGGAAAGACCGAGACAGGAGCCCGTATTGCCTATTTGTATAGCCTCCTAAATCGCCAGGCTGGGGACTTGGGTGGAGAGAAGAAGGCCAAGAAAGCACAAGTCTTATTTTGTGGGCCAACTAATAAATCCCTTGATGTTGTCGTAGGTGAGTACCCCCTTGTGCGTAATGAGTCTTATACGGAGCAGTATCCAATCGAGTTGGATCTCAGATACCTGTCACCATAGCTCTGCCTATCATCATAGTTACCCATACCCATCACCATAGCGCTGCCTATCACCATAGTTACCCTAACAACGTGGTGACTGATGGTGTCACTGTCTTCAACTACATCTACCTCAAATGATTGTTTTTGAGGGAGTTTTGAGAAGTGTTCGACCATGAGTCACCCATGTGCCCTCAGTGGCTTGTGGTTCCCTTCTAAACCCATGGTTCACTTCTACACCCATGGTTCCCTTCTACACCCATATTTGGGGGAAGAAGTTAAATTGGTTTCCCTCTTCTCATGTTGCAGGCTATTTGAAAAGGCTAACTGGGCGATGTCCGCGACTGGTACGAGTTTATAGTCAGCTTATCGAAAGGAATGATTTCCCTCTCCCGGTGGAGCCTTTGCCCTCTAGGAGGCGCTCTAATGATTTAGAGATGTCTGTCAGTGCAGAAAATCGAGACATCGCCCTGCATTATGTGATCCGTCAGCCGGACAAACCGTTCGCATCCAAGTTGGCTGAATTTGATGAAAGATTCCGCAGGGATCCAGAGAATGTGGCCGAGAAAGAGGTGACAGAATATCTCGATTTGGTGACGATGTGTGAGATCGAGGAGCTGAAGCGAGCCGACATTGTCCTTTGTACCTGTGCTGTCAGTTCGTGTCCAAAACTACGTAAGATTCAAGAGGAACGGACGTGCTGCTTTAATCAGGTGAGCAGTGTTTAAAAATATCAAAGAAAGTCACAGAATGAAGTAATGTACACACTCTCCCCGTCGCACAACAATGAGCTCCAGTGTCATTTGAACCCACAACCTCAGTGACAACAGGCATCAGATTTACCACTGTGCCATTCCGGCTACTGATCATGTTCTTGGGGATTCTCGCCTCTCGTTTACAAATATACATTCTTTGTCATCAACTTGCAGGTTATCATTGATGAGTGTGGTATGTGCCAGGAGCCAGAAAGTATGATCCCTATAGTCACCTCACGACCGAGCCAAGTTGTTCTGATTGGCGATCATAAGCAGCTCCGTCCCGTTATTCTAAGCGAACAGGCAAAGGATCTTGGTCTTGATGTCTCATTGTTTGAACGTTATGCTGAGAAAGCCATCATGTTAACTGTTCAATACAGAATGGTAAGAAGGATTTTTTTGGTAGTTTGGTCATCTTTCCAGCTGTCGATGTTGCATTTGATCTGTCCTACTAATAGATGAGAAAGCTTCAGTGTCTAGTTCTGATGTTACTAGTTCTACATTTCCTGAGTTATTTATGCTTGTGAAGGTCCTCATCTGTAAGTCACCAAATTGGGAACTCGTTCAGTTTCTGTGTATAAGGAATCGGCCCTAATCTTCAACGCTCTCGCTGCTGAAACACCAAATAATAGTTCATGATCTGAGTGTTCTGATATGCTAACAGTATTGTCTTCACCTTTCCAGCACAACTCTATCGCTGCTTTCCCAGCGAAGCACTTCTATGATGATAAACTGACTGGAGCTAGCGGAACACAACAAGAGCCATCGAACCTTAATATTTGGCCGGGGCCGACTGGTAGGACGGCACCCGCCGCTTTCTGTCATGTGATGGGAAAAGAAAACAGGTCGACGGTGGCATCTGGGGAGGGTAATGAACAGTCCCGCAGTAATGAAGAGGAGGCTAGCCATGCGGTAAGCATTATGGGAAATAACTGTCATCGTCACACCCAGAGCAGTGTCCTTAATTGGATGTCACAACTGGTTTCAGACACGTCTTTATCTTATGTGATCATCTGGTGAGAATTTCTGAGCTATATCCTGCACAGGAAGAAATTTTTGAGTGGAACTTCTTCTGCAGGCTTCAGTCAAAGAATTCTTCCTGTGGAGATTTTAACTTGTCTGTGCCGTTTTCTTCCAGGTCCGATTTGCTCGTACATTGATTGCGAGATACAAAGTTTCACCAAGAAATATCGTAATATTAACTCAGTATCGAGCACAGTGTGCGGAGATTGAGAGACGCCTTCAGGAGTGTGGTCAAACTGGGGTCAGTGTTTCAACAATCATCGCAAGCCAAGGTAAGGGTCCACTCATTTCAAATCTGGTCAAAAACCGTTGAATCTAATTCTCATACTTTCTGTCGTCTATGGCAAAGTGGCCTTTAAAACTGGCTGGTGTCATACATGTACACAGAAATATCTCCCTCTATGGAGGATGAGATTGTTTGGTGACAAATCTTGAGTTGTTCATAGAGGAATATCCTTCAAGGGAACTACTAAGCATAAGCTGTGTACCATATTATTTTCCAGGGTCGGAGTGGGACTTTATTTTCCAGGGTCGGAGTGGGACTATGTGATCCTTAAGCTGTGTTTTATTTTCCAGGGTCGGAGAGGGACTATGTGATCCTTAAGCTGTGTTTTATTTTCCAGGGTCGGAGTGGGACTATGTGATCCTAAAGCTGTGTTTTATTTTCCAGGGTCGGAGTGGGACTATGTGATCCTTAAGCTGTGTTTTATTTTCCAGGGTCGGAGTGGGACTATGTGATCCTAAAGCTGTGTTTTATTTTCCAGGGTCAGAGTGGGACTATGTGATCCTTTCGACGGTCAGGTCATTGCCACGTTGTGAGATCGAGAGGAGACCCACAAACGGCTGGATTTGCCGCCATCTTGGTTTCATCACGGACCACAATCAGATAAATGTGGGGATAACACGTGCCAAGAAGGGCCTCATTATCGTTGGTGAGTTGTCCCAGAGTCTCACGTCTGCTATGTTGGCTTTGCTGACGACTGTTGCCTTGGAACTTGTGGACTTGAGCCTAGTTTATTTCCAGATAATCTCGTGAGAAGATCCAATGCAGCGATGACCCATGAGAGCCTAGTGGTTATCACATCCACTTAAGCGGCAGGTCCTGGGTTTGTATCCAGGCCTGGGCCACATGGGATTAATCATCCCTGGCTCTTCATGGGACAATAAGCCGTGGTGTCTTGCACCTTGTACCTTTACAACGGCAAGTAAAAGATACCATCCAAGTTAGGAACATGGGTAGCTTGAAATGGCAGCTTCCGTACTAACCAGGGCGAATAATGCTGTGGCTTCGGGAAATCATAATAAACAAGAAGTCAATCTCCAGAATTCACGAATTTTCGACCCCAACCAGGGTCTTTTTCAAGTGGAACTTTACAATCTGAAACTCTAGAAAAGACTGAGTCAGTCAGTCTTTTCAGTCTCAGTCTTTGAGTCAGTCAGTCAGTCAGTCAGTCAGTCAGTCTTTTCTAGAGTTTCAGATTGTAAAGTTCCACTTGAAAAAGACCCCGGTTGGGGTCGAAAATTCGTGAATTCTGGAGATTGACTTCTTGTTTATTATCATTTTGTGTGTCAATTTTGTGCCTTTTGTGCTTCGGGAAATCAAATACTAATACCATCAGATAAGAGGCAAAGCATATATCATTACCCAATTCATTTATTTCAGGCAACAAACACCTCCTCCGATGTGATAAGATGTGGAAGGCCCTTCTCGACCATTACAGTGCCCAGCAGAAGGTCGTTGACGCCAGTCTCTTCATGGGTCTACGCTAACGATACGCCCGTTAATCGTCTGTCACACAGCAGCGATGCTTCTTGGTGGAAAATGAAGATGTCTATCTTCATTATTGACTTATATCAGCATTTTGAGAACAGAGATCTGGATTGGAGGGGTGGTCGTGGATTGTAAGAACTTCAAGCCATTTGGATTTGAAGTTAGGGTGTGACTGTAACACACCTCTTTGATAATGAGGTTTATTGGTTTATTGACAGTTTTGTAAGGAAGCATTTTCCTCCAAATCCAGGTGTATAATTGGTTGATTTGTGGAGCCCTGTCGTATAGGATGTCTTGTCTGTTATGGATACCCCGTTGGTTAATTCACTTTTAATAATCCTGTACCGGTAATATTTCTGAACATTTACGAGCCTAACAATGGAAAATGTATCGGTATTTTCCTCTGATTGTTGGGAAACATTCAAGTTTCACCTTCTGGAAATTAAAGCTGTTTATCTGCAGCAGGTGTGATGTAATGTGTGATCTCATGGTTCCCTAAATGAAGGCTTATTCAGGACTTTAACACTCTGAACCGGACGGGCTTCACAAACCAACATCATGTTGTAATATTTCATAAATGAAATGAACAATAGTAAATGAACCATTGTATTCAAATGCTTAAACTTTGTTCTGATATCATTAGATAGGTAGTGTATGATCATTTTGATGGCCACGGTGGCCTTCATGCTGCATTTGCAGCTGTCACTTTTGATTGATGATATGAATCATTATTATAATCGGCATTATATGCAGCTATTTTTGCACCCCTTGTGTGGGTCATTTCTCATCTTACTACACAAGTGTAACGCACACTTGTGTCTATTTGCTTGTATCATATGTTATCTTCATCATTTGATTACTTAGTGCCATGATTTTATCGACAAGGAACGATAATTAAGACTTGCTGATGTGTAGGCCTACTTATTTGAATTTAACCTTTTTGACGGAACATGAATTTCTCTGATAATGTGAGACTGGTTTGATTTATATTATGGTGGTTATTGAAGAGATTGTAGGCTACTATATGTTTTGTAATCGGGAGTCATACATGTACACAGTACATTGAGGTAACTTGTTACTTTTCAAATACATTTTGTGCATTTACGAGTATATTCAAGATAGCAGTTTCATGTTCTAGTTCAAAACATACAGCTAGCTAACTTTTCATGTCGGATAATTAAGTCATATGACATGAGTTTAAACTCAAATCCCTTTAAAAGTTCACTTGGTTCACCTCCCAATAATTAACAGTAAAATCACATTTGTATTTAATTCTTTATTTTGTTAAGAACATGTCACAGGCTTTTGTCACATCTGTTGGAAGTTCACAACGACCTTTTCATTTTATTTAAGACACATTTCCATGGTGTCTGCCCTTTTCTGGTGTTGGAGGGATTTGTCAATTTGGTGTTGAAAAGCGATGATATTTTTGTTACATTTGTGGTCCTCAAGCATGAGTAAGGGCCGTACTCAACAAGGGTGATCATCGTGCGATTAGTTTAAACATATTTTATTCCATACATAATGAAGGAAAAGGATTGGACGTAAGTTCGAAGGACTTGCGATCTTAATCGTGCGATTAAGTTAGACGCGTGTAACTTCACTAAATGCACACCCTTCCACCATGCATTTGACGAAGCTACACATCTAAGTCTTAAACACCCTTTTTGAATACAACCCTAAGTGTTGCTGTTTTTCACTTCGACAGTAAGACCCAGTCAAATCTCACATTTCTATTTCTGTGTGTATCTTGTGTTGCACAGAACTTGATGGCGTGACATGTTCGCTGTTATTCATGTACCGGTAGCGTAATGAATACCATCATGGCTTGCTGTTGTTCAGAACTTCACAATCGCTGTAGTTATATTGCAGAATAAATACCCGGTGTTATAATCTACATGTAACACTCTTTTCTCATTTACCGGTAGTCCTAATCAATAATTCGATGTTACTACTGGTACTTAAACATTTCAGATGGGTTGCAGAACAGATAACTTGCACACATGTCTGGTAAGCTTGGAGAGTATGTTTGCGTGTGTGTGGAGCTTGAAATCTTCCAATAGGAGCTGTCAGCGAGTTGACCACTAGGTGTCACTACGGCCCAATTCAATGCATCTTGTTATGGTCCCTACATATCAATGTAGGGACCATCTTGATATCACTGGGTAGGTAGGAAATTTTTATTTGTTTCTTTCTATCTTCTTCCACACTCAATTGGGACACGATTCCAAGAAAACCACTCAATCACTGCAAAATCATGTAGTACCATCATATAGTTTATATTTGTATCCAGGTCTGAAAGGTTAGATAGTTTGAAAAAAATTAACTTACGGTGGTTTTTGAAGACTGTTTTATCCTGAAGTGATGAAGTTAAATA
>NMRB01001827.1:88484-101018 GCA_002633025.1 Notospermus geniculatus | reverse complement strand
ACCCATACTTTGGTTATTGAGGATGCCCACTTCGATTATGCAATGACCTTGATGATCAGAGGTCAAGGTCAAGGTCAAACTTGATACTTTGAAGTATCTCTTCCTGTCGTAGAGGTAGTGGCATGATATCACCCATACTTAGCTTATTGAGGATGCCCATTCCGATTATGCAATGACCTTAACGATCAAAGGTCAAGGTCAAGGTCAAATTTGAGAATTTGAAATATCTATGCCCATGATACAGATAGAGACATGATATCACCCATACTTAGGTTATTGAGGCTACCCATTTTGATTATGCAATGATGTTGATGATCAGATGTCAAGATCAAGGTCAACAATGAGATGAGTTATTGGCATGAGATCAAGTTCTGTGGGATTCAGCTTCGTTGTCCATCAGTCAATGTATCCAGATCTCTGTCAATGTATCCTGATCTCTATCAATGTATCCTGATCTCTATCAATGCATCTGATCTCTATCAATGTATCTTCATCTCTGTCAATGTTCATGTAAAAGTACCTAATCGGGAACCATACGACATTTGTTATACATGTATCAGTCAATAATGTCGATGTCACTGTAAATTGCCAGTCTTACCTTGAAGATTCGGTGAAGAGGGATAAACTGGGTCGGACCACTGACACTGGCAGGGTAGTTTTCAGATTGCAGTCCAGGATCGGCAGGAGGTCACTGAGGTTGGGAACTCAGTGTCGGCTGAGCCATCGAGGGTTGCGTACATGCCCGGCGTACATGTACATGCTATAATCTGTCAAGACGTACTATCATCACAAATGCAGATCACAGAGACAAACACTAATTTTAAGCTGACATATCAGCAATCAAAATCAATGGCTGTGATTTCTAATTGTATGGTTAAAACGTATCCTGTTGTAACGCGGAGACAATAGCCCTTTCATTTATGAATGTCTCTGGCTGCTTGTGACAAAAACTGTACCGTAGTATGTATGCCTTCCAGGCAATTTGTGATCAATCATAATACTTGTCCATCAACTTGGATAACATGACTATCATGGTTGATCATTGCTTTGTCAACTTTGCTATCGCGATTGAAGACTCCAGTGGTTGCGATTCGATCTGAACCTGACGATGCAGGTTGGTCGAGTCGGGGATATTGGAGTTGACCAAGTTGACACCTGGCTTGGTCAGCTGAATTGGGTCAACTGACCAATGAGGAACCAGTATAACAAGCCCTGCCAATAGGGGGCCCTGCAGGCAAGTGGACCATGGTTGCAATGAGAAATCCTTTTGCCAAGTCAATGATTATTGAATATTTCATCCCTGAATTACTCTCTGCACTGGAAAATAGCACCAGAAATGTTATTTTACTGGTCCTTAATTCTATTTTAATGAGTTTTATGAAGAAAATCAACAAAATTTAATTGGACACGCCGAACCCTGTCTGGGGGAATAACCCGTATACCAGGCAGTTGGGCGGGTGTGGCGAGCCTGGAGAATACATCCACTTTACTCCCGAGTACTTCCTTAATGAGGCCAAGACGCGGTACGAGCTGGGTTCCCCGGGTGAGTTAGTCAACGAACAGATCTTTGTGCATGATTATCCGCCAAAGAGGGATATTTCCGGGGCAAAACCCCACAGAGGGAATATATGTAAATTGTCACCCGCTGGGGCAAAAAAGGCAGTCGCATGTCGCTCAGAAGTTGAGCCTCAATGAAGTAAGATGACACCAGGAGAGAATGGAACAAGATTCCTTCACATATCATAATAGACAGACAATACTGAAACTGACAAACATTTGGTCTCAACCTGCCAAGGTAAGAGCGACGTGCGTCTGCTTTTGCCAGAGCGGGTCACAATTGTTTCCAATGAACAGCTGCACAGACGGGGAGGAATATGAAATAGAAATCGGGTTTCTTTAGGTGAAAGTCATTGCTTCCTACCGGATTCGAACCCACGGACCCTCGCATGAGGCATCAACTGCCAGCACGCCTTAACCACTAGGCCAAATCCCCATCTTCAAAAAAAGATGGTTCAATGGTCGATGTTAAACGAGGAGTCCATCAGTACCCTGCAGAGAGGGGGAGGGGGCGTTAATCACATGATAGTGCTGCCACCTACAACGCGGGTGAACCTCGGAACATATTTCCCGTTCCTTTTGTACATTTAGAACAGCCTTAATTTTCCACTGGATTTATTTCAGCTAAAGCTCTAGTTCATGAGTGGGGCCACCTTCGTTGGGGGTTATTTGATGAGTACGCTATAGATAAAGATGGTGACAGTCACTTTTATCAGATTGGTAATTATATAAATCCAGTCAGGTAAGTAATTAATTGATTTATTGAACTATTAATTATCGGGTCCAGGTCTTCATCAGTATGGCAAGTTATTTGTTGTAGAAATGAGTAATGGGGAATATGAGGAACTAACGTCACGACGTGGCGCTGTGAGCGGTGCGACCGAAGTTTCTTTTTTCTAACGGTATTTCCATTTTCTGCCGTGAAAACAATCCTTTTGTTTCGGTCGCCTGACATTAACATTTAAATCATCTTGAAGGAGATGAAAATGTCTGCATTTTTCGGTACTTTTTTCCGTAAATGAAGAGATACGATGGCGATAACGGCAACGTCTTTATCTCATTACTCCTGTATAGAAAAATGTACATGCTGGTACAGGCAGGAGCACACCAGGAGATATCGCAAGATTTAATCGCCAGCGAGCAAATTCTGTTGACGCCTGGTGTGCATTTGGCGGCGATGCGTGGAATCTTCGCACTGCGGTGACCGCCCAATATCAATGTGGTTGGGGAGAAAAGCGATGGCGATCAGGTCCGACCGCGAAGGAAGTCAGATTCTGCTTTCGGTGCCTGTCGGCGGTTTAGTTAATAGGGAAATGCGTTATAAATAGCTGCCGATAGGCGGCGGTTGCACTATCGGACTTTCTGTGCGGTCGGCCTAGATCGCTTGCAATATTCTTCTCAGCTCGCCCGGTGTGTTGCCCGCTTAGGTCTGTTTTAGATGAGAAACAAATGTAATTCACAGGTGCACGGAGGAAGTCCCTGGGCAACCCATCAATAGAATAACGTTCGAGGACTGTGTGGTCGACCCTGCAACGTTACAGATGGAGAAAGATTGTCGCTTTTATCCGGATCTCGAAGCAAACACCGCAAAAGCGTCACTGATGTATATGCAGTTTATTGAGTCGGTGAGTAAACTGCACTTGAGGGAAACACAAATATCGATAAAAGAATTTCTGCTATCCCGGATCTGGGATCGAGATTGGGACAGGGTAGCGCCGCGTTATAAAAAAATGACGTGACGTCATCGTTGTTTGCGTCTATGTTATCAATCCTGTTGTCGGCCTCCGAGGGCGTTTTCGAATCCTCGTTCTTGACCACACTCGCACAGGCGGTCGTCTAGACGGGCACCAGTTTACTGCGACACGCTGTAGAATGCCTACGCCCCTACCCATGCATGACGTCATGACACCCTGCCCTGTACACACACACAAGATTGTGTGTGAACAGGCAGGGCGTCATGACGTCATGCATGGGTAGGGGCGTAGGCATTGTACAGCGTGTCGCAGTAAACTGGTGCCCGTCTAGACAACCGCCTGTGCACACTCGTGCTGACCTAGTTCATGTAGATGTTCATTCAACTCGAGAACGGCTGTCTCGAACGCCGAGAACGCAACTCGACTCGTGCCGACCCGACACGGGTTGTGTTCTCGGGCGTTCGAGACTGCCGTTCTCGAGTTGAGTCAGCAGCTACATGAACTGGGTCAGCACGGGTGTGGTCAAGAACGAGGATTCGAAAACGCCCCGAGATTCGCCGGAGTGGGAACTTCCGCTTTGGAACCGGGCACCAGTCTATCCTCTGTGACGTCAGACACACAGCTTTTCGTGTGTGGGGTCAGGGTCAAACGAGGCCGATACCGAACTCGTCTGCGCCTAGCGGTGAGTTCGGGAACCAAACTATTATAGTATCGACAGACACAGTCTCCTGCTGCCTCCATGTCTATAGATGTACAGTAATGGATAAAGTGTACCACTCGGCAGATTTTCGACTGTCCCCCAGAAAATATCGACCTTTTACATGACTTTCATTGAAAATTAAATGTTTTATTTTTGTGTCAGGCCAATTGGATTTGTGGCCCGGCGTGTGCGTTTGACAGAACGGCATGGATGACGTCGTGGAATGGAAGTCACATGGCACACAGTTTTGTGACACCGTCACGCCGTGCTGCTGGGAGGACCATGGCGGAGTTTTGGAAAAGTCATTTGCACTTTCTTAGAACTTTGCCGGTCCCGTGTACAGTACGCGCTGTACTTCTTGTATGTTCGTGAACTATAGGCAATTGTGAATATGACGGTGCTGTGTATTTTGGATGTATACGCTCAGTTTACTTGCAATCTCTGTTTGAGTAAAAAATACCCTGGAAAAACTTTGTAAACATAGGTACACTTTCAACCGTACATGTCCATAGCCAGATGCGTGACCCTGAGTTCGTATAACAGTACAGCCGAGAGCATTTTTTTAATCAACCCATGATCCTTATCGATGTCTGCTTGATTTTAGGTTGAAGAATTCTGCGACGATGGAACATTGGGCGATGAGAAAATCATTCACGATCGGCTGGCTCCGAACAAACACAACCGAATGTGTGGAGGTCGAAGCGCCTGGGAAGTTATGAGACAACATCAGGATTTCAAAGACGGCTAGTGATGTCTATTCTGATTTTTTGTTTTTGTTTCGCACGAAACTGCCTGTACCTTACAGGCAGCAGCCGCTCTCCCCACATCTGCACCGCCTGTAGTGGTGCCCGGAGTAGAGGGCGGTGGAGTGAAATCACCCCGAAAGAGCCGTTTTGCCGAGGCGCCAGCCGAGGGCAGCATTGCGTTCGGGGGGTGACATTCGGTCTGGCGTCCTAAGTCAATTTCCTGTACTCTGAGACACGAACAATAATGATCTTTTATCCCATTTGATTTTGCTGAAAAAAAATTTTTTTTGAGCAATTGGGCTGGGGGGGGGGGCATGCCCCCCCGTCCCTATGCTAGATACGGCCCTGTACTTACGGATTTATTGATATCCTGCTAGTGACGCCTTGAAAAGTTTCTGGACGGGCGAGAGGATCTGGTAAATTACATCATCCACAGAAATAACAACCAATCAAAAGTGTGCCAGATTTTCCCCAGTAGATTGCTTTCGGGCAATTTCATTCGTCGAGATGGGCGATGTGGTCGTCGGTACCCTAGCCGCTAGATTTTGCAGCCTGCTGTCCCAGTCGTTTGTGGAGTGTAGCGCGGCGGCCGGAGCGACACAACGACTGGGTCCCGAGTCTACTGAAAATGGCGCTGCTGATTGGCTCAGTTCTAGTCGCATCAGCAGTCGCCTAGACTGTGATCGCCTGCATTTTGTTGAACTTGTGCGCTGGCCTTAACATCATTAGGTAGCTGCGACTGAATTATTTACTGACTGACTTGTGCACATTTCCAAGTTTGGCACTTTGCTCATGTTGAAGTTGAACTTCCACATTCTCCAGGTAACAGCCCACCAAATGGAAACGTCAACCCGACACCAAGATTTCGACTGCTACAAAAGAAATCCCAAATGGTCGTTCTGCTGTTAGACACGTCAGGGAGTATGTCCTCACCAAAGGTGGGAATTCAGCACTCAGTGTAATAGTTTCCTATTCATTATTTGTATTTCATTTATGTAACTGTTTGGGTTCGGAGATTGTTTGGACTACTCGCAGGGTTCTGATTAAACTCCCTACGCAGTTGTGTATCGCGCCCCCTTCGGTTACTCGCTCTCCACAACTGCTTTACTTCGTGGAAGTCGCCGCGTTTGGTCAACTTCTTTGGCCCGTTGGCAACGGATGTTCTTGTGCTACCATGGCTACGAACCGCTCGGCCAATGAAAAAGTGTCTCAGGCCAGCTTGGTTACCGATTGCTCGGCGTTCTCATTGGCCGACGCTCTCAGCGCCATCTGTTGACCGAACGCGGCGAATTTTACGAAGTTAAGCAGTTGTGGAGATCGAGTAAACCGAAGGGGGCGCGACTCACAACTGCGTAGGGAGTTTAGGTTCTGATGGACGCCTCGTTTTACATGGGCCACACGCCTCGTTTTACATGGGCCACTGAACTATCTTTTTTGAAGATGGGGACTTGGCCTAGTGGTTAAAGGAGCACGGTATTGGATCTCAAATGCGTTATTTGACTGCCGACGTAGAGGGAGCCACCAAGCGGCAGTAATACAAACTACAAAAATACATTACAAAATGTACGGAGAAAATCGGGTCAACTCGCCAATACGTCGTTGGTCCCTGCGTTGGAGAGTGGCACAGTGGCGCCGGCTGTCGAGAAAAAGTGGCAATACCGTGCTCCTTTAAGGCGTGCTGCCCCTTGGTGCTGGCGATTGATGCCTTATGCGAGGGTCCGTGGGTTCGAACCTGGTACATCTACATGTAGGAGGTCGC
Organism: Notospermus geniculatus; assembly: GCA_002633025.1. Taxonomy (NCBI): domain Eukaryota; kingdom Metazoa; phylum Nemertea; class Pilidiophora; order Heteronemertea; family Lineidae; genus Notospermus; species Notospermus geniculatus. Next base: position 94,562 of record NMRB01001827.1, on the reverse strand, counting down.
GATGACTTTCACCTTAGAAACCCGTTTCTATTTTCATATTCAGCGTAGACAGATTGCCAAAGTCGGACATGTTGGACCCAACGGCACTCACAAACACAGAATGTACAGTGAATGTACACCATTGATATAGTGCATGTTCTAAAACCTGCAAAAACACAAAAACGTGTCTCACATAGACAGATTGCCAGAATCGGCCATGTTGGACCAAAAGGCAATAACAAACACTGAATGTACAGTGAATGTACACCATTGATATACAGCATGTTTTAAAACCTGCAATTTACACAAAACTTTCATGAAAAGTTACAAAATAAACACCTCCTCACCAGTGCTACATGTGTTATGAACCGTGTCCAGGCCCAAATGTTTGCAGATATTCCCACAAAAAGTTTTAAAAGACTTTTATTATGCTTTTTATGCCAAACCTCAGCTCCAGGTGTGTTGGTCCTAACCTACAGTGTGGAATCATGATGATTCACAAACCTGGACCCAAGGTTGGTTAAGAAACAAAAGTCTGTTTTTTCTTTTCTGAATTACTATTTTACCAAAAGTAAGCCAAGGCTCAGTGCATATTAATGTATTATTACTGATGGTTATGTTATCCGAGACATTTTCATGGCAAACTTTTATGTTTTTGCACATTTTAAAACATGCTGTACATCAGTGGTATACATTCACTGTACATTCAGTGTTTGTTATTGCCTTTTGGTCCAACATGGCCGACTTTGGCAATCTGGCTATTGTTATTGTAACATTTCATTAAAGCGAATGGCTCGCGGGGTTTGTTTTGATTTTTGGTGGTACCGCCCATAGAGAGTGAATCTCGCCTCCAGACAAAGCCGTGCTCCAGCCATATGCAAAACCTGTGCACATATGCGAACGTAAACACTTGGGACGAGGATCCATTTGTTAAAATGGGTTATTAAAATGACATTTTCAAATTCAGTCGGTCAAAATGTACATTTTGTGCAATTCACATTGATTTTGAATCGGCAGATTTTGCAGAATACGCCTCCGAAGTTTGGCTGTCTAATGCATTTCCCGTTAAACTAAAATCCTTCTTTCGCCTTTTTCTCAAAATGGTGCTTGATATTGAGGACCAAATGTCAACAAACCCCGCGAGCCATCTGCTTTTATATGAGCTGAGCCTTGGGGTAATTCAATACACGTACACCCTTAATCAAAAGTAAATGCACAGCTAATAAACTTAAATATTTCCCAAAATCTTCAGCGGATCAACCTTTGCTTTTTACGGCAATTACTTAGGGCATCAAGACACATTTTGAGACCAAAAATATCATGAACTTGCATGAGTTGTATTTTTGACAAAAGTTTGAAATTTCCATAAAAAAGTGTGATTTTCAATCGCATATTTTTTAGAAGTGAAACCAACGTCACTTTAAAGCCTGTTTGTTTCCCAGCAAAATTATTTTTTCAGGTTTAAAAAATTCCGTGGTGAACAGAAGTTACAGAGCATTTTCCAAAATGAATTTCGTCCGGTTTTCCAGTCAAGTCAGGGCTATTCCTTCCGTCTCATTTAGATCTACCCAGCCTGCTGAATATTGTGAATAGGCCTATTCATGGCCTAGTCAACAATAGTTACTGCTGATGACACTCCATCGAGTAATCCAAGGCCAGGCGGTCTTTTGTGTGAGATGAGTGCCGGTGTCACCTTTCTTAATTCCTCCTTACAATTCCTTACCAATGAAGGCAGGAGAGCCTACGTAACCTCTTATGGAATTGACGCCATTTACTAACTTGACCTACGATGAATGGGACTTATTATTCCGTGAGCTTGGTCTTGGGACAATAACGAAAGGTCAACTATAAAATAAGACTCGAACTGTTGACTGGAGTTTCGACTGAAACTTTCGAATAAATTCTTCATAATTACGACATGGGAGCTCCAATTGAAAATTTGAAAATTTATTCGTGTATAGAAACAGGAAAGCTTTAAAATGGCGCTGGTTTCACTTCAAAAAAATATGCGATTGAAAATCACACTTTTTTATAGAAATTTCGAACTTTTGTCAAAACTACAACTCATGCAAGTTCATGATATTTTTGGTCTCAAAATGTGTCTTGATGCCCTAAATAACTGCCGTGAAAAGCAAAGGTTGATCTGCTGAAGATTTTGGGAAATATTTAAGTTTATTAGCTGTGCATTTACTTTTGATTAAGGGTGTACTTCAATAAATTACAGGAGATCCCCGTGACGCTGATGATCCAGGCCGCTCGATTCTATATTCTTGACCTAATCCAGCCTGGGACTCATGTCAGCATAGTTACCTTCGCCACTCGCGTCACCGTCAAGTTGCAGCTGACCGAAATCAAAGACATGGCGAGCAGGCAGACGATGTTGTTGGGGGTTCCTCGCAGGAGTGACATTTATGGTGCTACGGCATTAGGTGCCGGCCTCCTCCAAGCTGCAGAAGTACGTAGAGTGTGCAGCATGGTGGTAGGATCGCCTTTAAGGGGGCGGTAGTGGAAACCTACAGCGCCGTCAATAGTGCGGCGGTCGAAAGTTGAACCGTTTTATTTATGAATAACCATGTATTGTTAATAAAATTAGGCATCAAGGACAAGCTAATAATGGTTCGTTGCCAAAACCTACAGTTTCAAAAATATTGTCCAGCACAATGCTTTTATACACCCGGTGCGTCCGTGCGCATAGGCCTATTTTAATGACAATAAGGAGGTTACTTTACGTATTTCGAAAAGCGTAGGCGTGTTTAGGCCAAATTATGACAATTTTGGGAAGACTTTTCTCTTCCATCAGGCATCGCACTTCAGTGGTTTCTTTTTATTTGGCAGCAGTATATTTGTGCGCAGGGCGCAACGTTGAGATTTTTTCACTATGCAAGAGGATTCTGGAGATATTCAAAAAGTTCATTTTTGACCAATTTTTGGCACAAATTACATAATTATCATTACTAAGAATTAGAATTGGCAAATTAACTCAACGTCGGCACCTGCACAATGTATTCCCCAACATTTTGTGGTAAAACGCCAGGTCCCAGTCGCCTTGTTGCCGAGAAATCTATGACGAAAAAGTCAAATGGGGGGTCTCATTGTTTGCTTAATTAGCTGATTAATGAAAGATGAAAGCACATCGTTTTCAATTCAGATGTGTAGAACAAGAGTAGCAATTTCATAGAAATACAGGAAATCGATGATACCTTTTTGCTTGAAGAAAATATGAATTGTTTTCAGTCGCCATTTCCAGTGCGCTTCCTTATGGCTACCGCCCCCTTAAGTGGTAAAAGGCAGCCGCTTGTGATCGGGGGAACACTGTCGATTGAAGTAAATGTACTTCAGTCACCAATACTCTCAGGGCCGTATTCATAAAGGGTGTTTAAAGGGACTCTAGAGACAGCTCGCTATTAGGCTACTAACAGTGCTTCAACTATGCAATAGATGGCGCTAGTGACCATGAACTCATGAATTGTCAATCAAATGTTGGCATTAGGGCCGTTTAGACGACCAAGCCAAAAAAACACATTCAGATTCGATCCGATTCAATCCGATCGACCCGCATTCTGGACCGGATATGTTCCAATTTTCGGGGTAGCGTTTACACACGCATTAATCTGGTCACATTCCGACTTCAAATTACCCTTGGAACTCTCCACAGCGAGTGGGGTCAGTGTGGAGGAAGAAACACCACATCAATGCGCATGCGCGCAGGTAGAATGAATCCGGATTAGATCGGATCGTATGTGGATTTTTGCCTGTCGTCTAAACGGCCCTATTGATGAAATTTTACTTATCAATATTGATGCCGAAGTTGGATCCTTATGACACCAGTTCTGTATTAATACAATTAGCAATTATATCAATATGCACTAAAAAGCTGCCTCTAGAGGCCCTTTAAGACTTAGGGCCGAATGCACGAACCGCACTTTAGCCTAAAGTATAGCTTAAGTTGGACTTTCTCTATGCTTTAAGCATTGCGGAAAGTCACACTTTAATGGAAGTGTGACCCGTGCATACGACCCTTAGAGTAGACGTGTGCAACTTCGCCAAATGCATGGTGGAAGTGTGTGCACTTAGTTAAGTCACACGCGCGTCTAAGTTTTAAATGCGCGATGATCACCCGTTTTATTACGGCCCAACATATCTGATTCTTAGTGGATGCTCTTTTAGCCACTAGAGGGCAGAGCAAGAGATTTCAGAAATTACAGTCATCTCTGTACAGCGGAAGCATTGTGCCTCCGTCGTAATTTTTTGCACCAGCTATATACCAAGTTTGACGAATGGGCACGAGGTTATATGAGTTAGGTTTTTGCAATCTCCCTTTAAGGCTCTATGGTTTCATAAAAAAAACCAACTCACCCAGGGATGCTCTTTTAGCCACTAGAGGGCAGAGCAAGAGATTTCAGAAATTACAGTCAACTCTGTACAGCGGAAGCATTGTGCCTCCGTCGTAATTTTTTGCAACAGCTGTATACCAAGTTTGACGAATGGGCACGAGGTTCTATGAGTTAGGTTTTTGCAATCTCCCTTTAAGGCTCTATGCTTTTCATAAAAAAACCCAACTCGCCCAGGGTGGTCAATGATACGTTTTCCCTTTTCAGGTACTTACAGATTCTTGGAAAAACAAACCCAGGGCAAAGGGGTCAAAAATCATTGTGATTAGCGACGGGCAGCAGAATCAACAACCTAGGGCACAAGAGATTATGAAGAACTATATAATACCACTGAAGATCGTGGTGGATACCATTGCATACAGTGGCACTGCTGATATGTATCTTACGGAGATGTCTAAGTCTACCGGGGGAAACTCGTTCTTTATTTCAGCTACTGGTTCTCTAACCACCGGTGTCTTTGATGCAATAAATGCGATCGGAACGAGTGACGCCGTTACCAGGAAAACACCCGTGACAGTAAGTTTGGGTTATCAAGGAGACATCGCTACATGCCGTCAATGAGGATGCGGGCCCATACTCCGGGTCCGGGTTGCACAAACATCCCGAAATTAACGTTAAGATGACGTGGCGTTAAGCTTGTTTGGGAGTTAAATATGCTAACGTGGCGTTAGCTAACATAGCATTAATTTTCAATTGCTGAAAGCGCATTTTAAACGCCAGCGTTAGCTAACGTTGACTTTAACGTTGGAAATTGCTGGCTAATGTTGGTTGATCAAAAATATAGCACAAAGGCGACACACATGTGAAGTTTTGGCCCGATCGGACATCCAATATGGCCGCCAGGTGGCATAACCCAACAGTCATTGAAGTCCTGCAACTTGGGAATGACTTGACCCAGATTGCTCATAACTGACATGTACCTCTCTATGTCATTACACTATTACATGTATGTCGAAAGAGGTGAGCACATGGTCCATTGACCATTTCATTTCTAATGTGCAACCGGGCCCAGGGGCCATATGCATAAAACTCCCAAGGGATTCCCTCAAACCACCACTAAAGTGGAAATCTTAACTTAAGGGAGATGCAGAAAGCTACTTTGGAATAGTGAAAGCCTCAAAATCACCCTTAACTCTAAGGGCTGATTCATACTCGCTTGCGGACCGTCAAGCGCATGAAACTGATCGCAGGTTTCCACGACGTGAATGTGCACACGCAGTGAAATTGATCATAGTCGGCGCAAAATCCGGACGGAGTATGAATCAGCCTTTAGTGTGGTTCCCTTAACTGACTCCTTAACTTCACAGTTGTGGCAGGCACAGGTTGGATTGGAATATGCTACCCATGCTGTTTTTAATGCATGCTAGCCAAATAGGCCGGGGAAATTATGTGCTAGGCTAGGGTGGGATAACATTGAACTGTGCCAAGGATTTTGATTTGACAGACGATGTATCCTCTTTCTGTCCTACCAATTTGGTAACCTCTTTTTTGATTTCCACCGTTAATAGCCACTTTACACAGTTCCTAACATACTAAAATGTGCATTACAGCATTGCCTGCAGTCATGTTCATGTACATGCAGCCTACATTTGAGAAACCTTCCTTAAGTATAACACTCAAGAAATCTGGGAAACCCCTTGAATACTGAAATTTCATTGGCTGACACCACAATTCCTGGAAATACTTTAGTTAAGGGTTGCCCTTAGCT
>NMRB01001827.1:42765-53881 GCA_002633025.1 Notospermus geniculatus | reverse complement strand
TCCACCATGTCCACATTGTGTTCTAATTTTGGAATCGAATGGGCTCGGTGATCTAAAAATAGATCAGCTCCGCACGAAACTTCTTGTAATGCGTGCGCGGTTGCTAATGGGCACGCCAAGTGTCAGTGTGTGTAGATACTGCACCAGGTCACGCTTGGTTGGTATCAACAGTCATATGACGGTATACCCCGTCAGGAGTGTATCTGGTAGGCCTACCATCTAAAACTTCTCATTTGACAGAGGAGAAACAAAGTCGCCGTGACCACAGCATCCGATTTTAAGGATACATGAAACCAGACGCCAGTAAAAATTTTCCCGTTCGATTTCCGTTTCCTGTCAACCACGTCGGAAAATAGGGTGGCTTGACTGTTACTGATTCAAAGCGAACGTGTCCCGATTTCAAAACCGCTGTGACGTATTTTGGAACGTGCTGTCTGTGATGTACATGTAATGGACTCGGATGTATACAGTATCCTCATTGATGCTCCATTAGGTGTGTGCCCGTGCTGGCATTCAGATTGGGGAGGAACATTTCGGACCAACACGAGTGGCACCCGATGGAGCCTCAGGACTGTTATATACAGGGAGGGCGGGCGGGCCGTGAAAATGAAAAGCCACCAACCCTACCATTTGGATCCTGCCACCTCCCACACTCTANCAATCACGTGCACACCTAATACGTCATCACTTCGGATATATACAGTATCCTCATTGATGCTCCATTAGGTGTGTGCCCGTGCTGGCATTCAGATTGGGGAGGAACATTTCTACCCAACCCTCTCGCTGCCCCATATTAACCCTTTCCGGTTTCTTCATAATGAGATTGCCGATCCATTACCCCATTCCTCACCCCATTCCTCAACATTGGAAGGGGCTTGTAAAGCCCCTTCTAATGTACAAAAATCCCCAATCTCAATTATTAAGAAACGAAAGAAAAAAAAACACAACTAAGAACGAAGAAATTAATCTCACAGAACCTTTAATTGAAGTAACTCATACGTACACAAAACCCAATATAGGGCTTGGAGACACAATAAGACAAAAAATTAACCTTGCACCACAGACCCCAAATTACAACATACTACAAACGTGTATACCGAAGTCTTGACAATAGACCCATGCCTGAAGTCACACCAATACCCGAAGGCCTGCTCTGTACCGGCCGCTACTGAAATATGTAAAGGAAGACTCATGACGTTACATCAAACCACTCGCCCAATTGGCGAGATCCGACTCCTCCAGGTGAGACTTCTCAGCCTGTGTAACTCGCCCCGAGTCCGACATACATGTAGCAATAACTCTAGCCTGGTTAACCCTGTCTGTTCGTGCATAGTGTTTCGCCGACTGTTCAGACGCCCACCCTATATGTTGCATGAGAGCGCCTGTGTTTTCGTACGAATCATTCGTTGCCTGCAGTGAAATTGCGCATCCGCCCCTGAAACTGTGCGGGGTTTCCCCCTCATCCAATTCCAACACCTTGAGGTAAAATTTGAGCCTTGCATAAATCGCTTCATAACGAAGTGGTTGGTCCCTTACTATGTCGTTGACTGTTGGCCTAAACAAGAAGCCGACGGAAAGGTCTATGTCCAAGGACTGCGCAATGTTAATGTATGTTTCCAAACCGAGTACCGGGCAAACTGCCGTGTCACTGGCCCTAACAATTGTGAATAACTTTGGGTTATCAAGCCGATGCGTCTTCCCCCAGGTATGTCTGATCAAATATCCCGAGTTGTCGGGTAAAAGTTTAACCTCCTGAGCCAACATAATGCCGATATCATGGGCCCTATCCCCGCCAAAAAACATCAATTTAAACAGTGCCTGGTCCCTGGCTAGAATGAATGTAGCAGAGGGATCCAGATCTCCCTCAAGCAACTTCCTGTCTATATATAGAGAAATGAGCCTAACTTTAGACAGAAAAAATGGGCTTTGATTGTTTCGGGGCCACGTGCGCTATACTTTGTTCCTGTCGGATCTGCTTCACATATATGGTAACTAGAGGTGAGGTTGCCGGGTTGCTACTAAAGTCAGAATCTACCCACTGGCCCGACCTACCCATTCGATGAAAGATAGACTTGATCTGCGAAACCTTTGAAAGTACATGTACCGTTCCGTATGATAATCGTTTCGGGCAGAAACAGCTGGTTTTCTTCTGTCCTATTTGACTACAATGAATATCATGGACTGTGGTTTTACCTTTCCCGTCACTCCAAGCCAGAAATAAACATATGTCACGTGGGGTGCAAGAGTACAAGTCACGACTACGTCTAGCTAGGAAATGTTCGAAGTCTACCTGGATCCTGGATTTTTTGCACTCGTACATAGACGAGTAGTATCTGTCGAGTAGGACATCCACTCTCGCTTCAAGGCCGAAGAGATCTATCTCCTCCTTCCCATTAGCCTGTAACAACGGAAAATGAGGGTTAACGCATTCTAGCTAAACACGAGTCTGGCCGCGATTACCTCTAATAGAGGGTGAGCTAGTCGTGACGGCTTGTAACCTGTCTTGGATGGAATAAGGATGATACCCTGATCATTCTTGTCCCCAATCGGCATGAGCTCCGCCCTGTCAATAAGGCACGGCCACCATGGAGGTGTAGGAGTCAGTTTCGGAACTATCAGGGTGACCCGAAGTGGTCTTCCACATTCTCCGAAAAAGAAAGCTAAAAGGGACCCAATGATACAGAATGGTGGGAAACAGTAATAATTATGTTCCGTGGTTAACGTTTGAGCAAAGACATTCACTCCTGAAGAGCCAGGCAAGGGCCAAGGAGTGTAATGTGGGAGCCTCTTCCCAGTACTGTCCGACATGGCATTTGAGTCCAGGGCCATGAGGTCAAACGTATGTGGACCAAATGCCTCCTGGACCCTCTGCCAGGTTACCGTGGCCAACATAGCGTCAGAGGGCGACAACGTTCGTGACGGTAGGTCTGCCGGGTTTTGACTTGACGGGGTGTAAATACTCATGTTAGCCCAAGCATATACCAGGGCCTGATTATCCACCGAAACGTCGAGCCTGTGGTCTCTCAGGCGTGACTGACAAGCCTGTATGGTATTAAGCAGTGCCTGTGCTTCCTTAAGATGAATAGGCCTAGAGTCTGAAGAACAGTTGTCTCTCAAGACCTGGTCTTGAACAACCGCCCCCCATGCAAATGAACTGGCGTCTGTCGCCATATCCACCTGTATGTGTTTCTCTTCCCTCCAAGCGGACCAATCACTCTGTCCATCCAGGAATCTCCAGAAGGTTATTTCCTCTTTGAGATCAAGACTCATCTGAACATCCGTGCCCTTCTTCGTCGCCTCTGCTATCTTAGCAGCCATAACTCTTATGTACAGTTTAGCTGCTGGAACGCAGATTTGCAAAGAAACGCACTTCCCCATGAATTTCTGCAGTACATTAATCAAGACCGACTGGGAAGCCAGTATGCTTTCCCTCAGTTCTATGAATTTGCTCTTCTTATCGTGCGGGATTTGGAAAGCTCTCAAATCTGAGTGCACGATGAAGCCTAGCTGTCGCAAATGTACCAGTGGTTCCCAGATTGATTTTAACCATTCTATAGTAAAACCGAGAACCGTAAGCACAGCCGAGACAGTTTAGCTGCTGGAACGCAGATTTGCAAAGAAACGCACTTCCCCATGAATTTCTGCAGTACATTAATCAAGACAGACTGGGAAGCCAGTAGGGTCATTCCACGTCAACTCAACCAGTCAGCCCACCCGACCGACTCAGAATTTTGTCATGTTTATGGTGTGGATAGGTGTTGATATGAAACTAAAAAGTCCCAAATATTTCGTGTCAACTCCAGTTATTAAGGAAGTTATGGCCATCTGTTGGCATTGGCAACCAAAATGCCACGCCCACGTTGGGAAACGCAAAAACCGTTATTTCTCCACTACCAAAAGTGCTATAATCACCAAAATTGATGTCCTGGAGTGTTTTTTTACGTAGATTCCGAATCTGCAATCGAAATTTCCGTACCGTTAACAGTTTGAGAAATAATTGGGGTTAACCCTTTTTTGAGACCCTTTTTTCGGACCCTTAGAACCCTATGTGGCTCTGAATAAAAAATTATGAATTTTTTTCTACAGATGTGTCTTTGCATCAGCTTCATTATATAAAAAAATTGGGGAGGTGTTTTTCCCCGTTTCAGAGAAAGAAATGGTTCAGTGATGTAAACCCCCCCCCCCACACACACACACACACGCACACATGTTAGGCCCAAGAACAGCAAAAGATGCAAGTACAAAACACTGATGAGTCGCATCATTTTCCAATCTTACCAAACTCACACTTACATCTGACTTCCAAAAACAGGGTAGCTCAAGTAGGTCTATATGTACGGCGCCCAATACGGGACATGTATTTTTTTTTAAAATCTCGCACTGCGTGTTTTAATCTCGCACTGCGACTTTTTAAAGTCGCACTGCGACTTTTAATCTCGCACTGCGACTTTTTAATCTCACAATCTCACACTGCGACTTTTAATCTCGCCCTGCGACTTTATAAACTCGCACTGCGTCTTTATAAACTCGCACTGCGACTTTTTAAACTCGCACTGCGTCTTTTTAAACTCGCACTGCGACTTTATAAACTCGCAGTGCGACTTTTTAAACTCCCACTGCGTATTTTTAAGCTCGCACTGCGACTTCATAAACTCGCACTGCGACTTTTTAAACTCGCACTGCGACTTTTTTAAGTCGCAGTCGCACTGCGACATTATAAACTCGCACTGTGACTTTTTAAACTCGCACTGCGACTTTTTAAAGTCGCGCTGCGACTTTTAATCTCGCACTGCGACTTCTTAATCTCACAATCTCACACTGCGACTTTTGATCTCGCACTGCGACTTTATAAACTCGCACTGCGTCTTTATAAACTCGCACTGCGACTTTTTAAACTCGCACTGCGACTTTATAAACTCGCACTGCGACTTTATAAAGTCGCAGTGCGAGTTTAAAAAGTGGCAGTGCGAGATTAAAAGTCGCAGTGCGAGATTGTGAGATTAAAAATTCGCAGCGCGAGATCAAAAAGTCGCAGTGCGAGTTTATAACGTGGCACTGCGAGTTTATAAAGTCGCAGTGCGAGTTTATAAAGTCGCAGTGCGAGTTTATAAAGTCGCAGTGCGAGTTTAAAAAGTCGCAGTGCGAGTTTAAAAAGTCGCAGTGCGAGTTTATAAAGACGCAGTGCCAGTTTATAAAGTCGCAGTGCGAGATTAAAACTCGCAGTGTGAGATTGTGAGATTAAAAAGTCGCAGTGCGAGATTAAATGTCGCAGTGCGACTTTAAAAAGTCGCAGTGCGAGTTTATAAAGTCGCAGTGCGAGTTTATAAAGTCGCACTGCGAGTTTATAAAGTCGCAGTGCGAGTTTATAAAGTCGCAGTGCGACTTTTTAAAAAGTCGCAGTGCTAGTTTATAAAATCGCAGTGCGAGTTTAAAAAGTCGCACTGCGACTTTATAAAGACGCAGTGCGAGTTTATAAAGTCGCAGTGCGAGATTAAAAGTCGCAGTGCGAGATTGTGAGATTAAAAAGTCGCAGTGCGACTTTAAAAAGAAATTGAGCATGGCCAAATCTTTGATCCCTGACCCTTTCTAAGGTGGGCTGTTAAAAATATCACAGGGATAAAGATGCTGTTTGTTTCTAAGGAGGCTATTGAAACCCACATAAGGATAGGTCTTGGTTGTTTTCACGCCAGAAATAAATAGAAATGGTACATCATCATGACAAGACGGTTTGAGATCGTTCTTCACACACTGTTTCATTACTCTACATTTCTATACTTGTACACAACAACTGTTATTACAGGTCTGGTATGCAGTATATGTAATGCACCTGGTCTGTTTTCATTGCCACTGGATGGAAAATTGTCTCTGTACAAATTATGCCTCATCTTGTGTACATTCCGTGTAACAAGCACATGCTCATCTTTTACATCACTGAACCATTTCTATCTCTAAAACGGGGAAAAACACCTCCCCAATTTTTTTATATAATGAAGCAGATGCAAAGACACATCTGTATAAAAAATTTCAAATTTTTTTATTCAGAGCCACATAGGCTTCTAAGGGTCCGAAAAAAGGGTCTCAAAAAGGGTTAACCCCAATTATTTCTCAAACTGTTAACGGTACGAAAATTTCGATTGCAGATTTTGAATCTACGTAAAAAACACTCCAGGACACCAATTTTGGTGATTATAGCACTTTCGGTAGTGGAGAAATAACGGTTTTTGCATCTCCCAAGGTGGGCGTGGCATTTTGGTTGCCAATGCCAACAGATGGCCATAACTTCCTTAATAATTGGAGTTGACACGAAATATTTGGGACTTTTTAGTTTCATATCAACACCTATCCACAGCATAAACATGACAAAATTCTGAGTCGGTCGGGTGGGCTGACTGGTTGAGTTGACATGGAATGACCCAGTATGCTTTCCCTCAGTTCTATGAATTTGCTCTTCTTATCGTGCGGGATTTGGAAAGCTCTCAAATCTGAATGCACAATGAAACCTAGCTGTCGCAAATGTACCAGTGGTTCCCAGATTGATTTTAACCATTCTATAGTAAAACCGAGAACCGTAAGCACAGCCGAGCTATAAAATATGGACAGACCGGTCCTGTAGTGACTTGATCCTTGAGCCTTAAATAGTGGGCCTAAAAACCTGTCATCTATGTACTGTGTGGTCACCATGCCTCTCTGCCTTAGGAACGAAGTTACCTGACCTCCTGTAGTTTGGTATACGAATGGGGAGATCGACCATCCAAACGGCAAACACGCATACCGCAAGTACCAACCGTTAAACTCTATGCCGAAAAATGTTCTTGACCGTTCAGAGAGCAGAATGCCCAAATAGGCAGATTTCTCGTCTGTACTCGCTATACAGTCACCAGCTTTCAACAATGACGGTATAACCGACAGGCCTTCCAAAGTGAAAGGTTTGTGTACCATCCACAGATTCAAAAACCTTTCATCATGACATAATCTTCGCTTCCTGGTACCTTCGACCATCAAGAGAGGCATGATCACCCGGGGTGGGGCTACCTCCCCGACCCTACCAAGTAACTGTAAAGAGCCATTCCTCAAACCTTCTTCCAAATGTTTGGCTATCTCAACTTGATACATCTCGCAATTTGACGCGTTAGGAAACCTAGTTGGTGGAGGGATATCTGAATCGTACATTTTGCCTTTAAACAAACCCTTGAATGGCTTCATGAAATCAAAGATGTCCACTTTATGTGATATCCAACTTCCCACCATGTCGGAATGTTCATCACTGACCTGATGTAACAGTAATTGCCAATTGCTCAACTCAGAGTGCAGCTGCCCTGCTACAAAGTGTGTGGGGTCCCTGAGCGGGAAACGTTGTATATTCGAACTCCAATCAAAGTTTACCAGTTGCCATTCTCCGGACAGCAAATCGACTGACGAGACGCAGGAGTGACTGCTCGGGCTGGATCAAAGTCCACTGTATCTCCCACATGCTGAAAGATTTAGAGTCCCCTGTTAACGAACCTTGTGAGCCTTATTAAGGAACCCAGGGTGGCGCCCCCCACTCCTGCTTCTCGGGCTCAGATGTCCAGAGAAACAAAAATAAGGGGAACCAACAATGGCGCTAACTCGTAATTGCCACCAACGACAATTACCGCAACACATGGCGCGTAACGAACAAAAATCACGATAGAGCTAGTGACCAAAAGAAGAAATTTTACACCAAAAACAAGATTCCCCTGTGTGCTCCTAAGTTGTAATTCAATGGACCTGCATGTCCAACGATACAACCTGCCTATGAGTTACACTACTTTGACTCGGTTTTAGGGGTGGCCAACCTTGCCGTCTGGAAAGCTGCCAGTGTAGGGCAGTTGGCCATGAAATGGTCGCTGCCCCGACAAGCGAAACACACGCGTGGCGCGCCTCTAGGCTGGCTGGACTGCCTGTAGCCCCTAGCTCGCCCTCTATCATACCTCCCAGTATACGTGTAGCCAAATGGCTGTCCCCAAAATGGAGGGAGAAATTGAGCTGAGTTGGGGGCCACAGGAGCCCCGGCAGCAACCGACGGCGCGGCCACCTGCGAGGTGGCGGGAGTTGAATGTGCGGAGTCTGCTTTAACCTTAAGAGCCTTGTCCTTTTCGGACTTGCGCATCACTTTTTTCCATTGCTCTATGGCACCCTGAGCCTTCTTAGCGCTATCAGTGCCGAGTAATTTCGTTATAAGACCATGTAAGTCACCATGTCCGTCGTTCTCTCTGCACGCCCTTAAGGTGGCTTTATAGAGTTCTTTGTCTGCGTGTTCATGAAGGGTTGCCAAATCGTAAAGTTGTTCCAACGATGCTATAAGCACCCCATTGGTAGTGGTGGATCTTAGAGCCAACGTCCTCACCTGTGCGAGTTGACTATCGACTGAGCCTTCCCCATGTTCCTTCCGAATCTTCTTAATTTCACTTTCAAGCGTGTCCAACCTGGTTTCAGACTGGTGCCCTTCCACTGGCTGAAAAACAATACGCAAATTTGAACCATGACCGGTGCGTACCTTCTAATATGACTCGCAGGCTACATCAGCCCTGTCATCAACCGCAGTGATGAGCCACGTCCCGACCCGAACATCCTTCGGCCGTGCAACAAACGGAGTAAGTAATAGTGCAGAACAAATGGACTTGCTCGCATTCACCCGCCAACGTAGCCAGCCAATGACACGGCCTATTAGAATACAAACTCGGGACCAACTAGGAAACTAGCCCAAAAATTCGCAGGTACAACAATGGCATCCACCAAACGCAGTGTCCCTCGCAATTCATTTAACAACGAAACCGGTTGAAGATGACCCGTAACGCCCCCAGTAAGCGGGCGGAGACATAGCGTACCTACTCTGCCGTTATGTACTGTGTACTTACTCGCTTTCCCCCCCTTGTGGGCTCAGAAGGCTGGGATGTCTGCCCTTGTTCCGACTTCTGCGTGTCTCCTACACCAGAACCCCCAGCGACCTGCTCCGGGGGTTGGACCCCCTGTGGCGTTGGGCGGGACCCTGCTTCCCCACTGTCCGGGCGTCTTATTTGCTGGCCTAGAGGGGCGCCCGTCGCATTGGCCTGTAGTACCACACAGTGTAGAAGAAGTCTCCTATTCTGTATATTATCCAGTCTACGCGCCATGGGGAGCAGTACCTAAAACCAATTGACCAATGTATAAATAACTGGTACTACCAAAAGATTATACCGGCCTTGCCAACAAAGGACCCGACTGTACAACGAGGGACGTTCGATATTATCTCGATACCCTTCCATTCAACACCTGGCTTTGTGAATTGATTGAAAACATCCTTGCTCTCTTACGGATTGTCGTGCTATATTCGGGGTACACTGTTTAATGTGCCCGCGGAGAATAAAAACTCCCAACTTGCATATATACGCATTGGTCCGTAAACCACCCGCGCGCCAAATCCCCAAATTGGAACTCATCTGCCAAAATGTGGACCCGCTGGCCACAAAGAAGGTATCAAAATGGGCTGAAGTTTAGAATCCCCGATCGGATGTGTCTCCGCTATGTTTTGGTTGTGATTCGGTTTATTTCCGCACGGTTGCAGGTTACAGGTTGCAGGTTTATCAACTCTTTTAGGGAAACGGTTGCAGGTTGCAGGTTGCAGGTTTATCAACACTTTTAGGGAAACGGTTGCAGGTTGCAGGTGGCAGGTTTATCAGCACTTTTCAGGAAAACCTACGAGATTGATTATGGAATAGTTTTCATCCGGTTCTTTGCAAGATTGAGNAAAGAGCCGAGCGTTACATCATCCCAAAATCGCGCAACTAGTCAGCCATGAGTTCTACGTTTCACGCCTAAAGAATGTTTCCTGTGCATTGAAAAGGATCAAACCCTGCTGTTAGATAACCTAAACGCAACGCTGCACTTGTACACGAATGTTCGCGACTAATCCTCAATAAACTCTCCAACTCAGGACCTTAATCCTCACTTCTTTGTCTGACCTGTTGGCACATGACTGATCAATTAAGGGGGTGTAACCAAGGAACCCATACTGAATGTGTATACATTATAAGAATAACTACCAATCTTATATGACCATGCCAAACTGCAGGCTCATACCAAACGGCCCCACCATATTTGCCCACTAAATTCTATACAGCGGTAACTACTCAATAAGCCTCGCTACAGTCCCTGCACTCGTGCGACGATACAACTCCGGACTAGCATCAAAATGATCACTAGACCCACAGCCACTCTCAACACCTCAGAAAACGCACTTTATTAATCTCGAATGGCTGTGTCTATTCGCCGAAACCACAATAAAATGACAAGCTTTGGCCCATCTCGGGAGATCAAAGGTGCGACAGGAATCAACGTCCCAGGAATGCAAGCCCGGCAAACTGTACTGTTATATTCGAATGGCCACAGTCATGACGGTCTCTAACCCATATTTCAATCCCTCGCTGAACAACCAGACCAGACTCTGATTCCAAGGGGCTTCGGCTCCTGTCACACCGGCATAAAGAAAACAAATAGGCAAAAAATCACCCAGGAAATGCGCCTTCGGCCTATCTCGACAGATTACCGACATTCATAAATATTCGCAAAGATCACCCAGCAATGCGACTTCGGCCTATCTCGAAAGATTACCGGCAATAAAATATTCGCAAAGATCACCCAGCAATGCGACTTCATCTAACTCAACATGAAGCGTTCTCCACCTCACCAACAACGACCAAATCAACACAGTGTGTTCCTCCAATACATGCCAAGTGCATTGGAGGGAGTTGGTGTTGTGCACTCGAGCGGCAAGACCGGAGCATCGGAGCGATGCGACCTTCCCGGGCGAGATTCCAAAACCAACTGAGGATTATTGGTGCAATCACGTGCACACCTAATACGTCATCACTTCGGATAAGTGTGGTAGGCTAAATCACTTGCATGGAAAATTGACTAAACTGTAGCCTACCACACTAGCTGCGTCGGTAGGTGTGATTCTGTCATTTTAGATGTGTTAACTGTCAACAGTGCATGATCCGATTTCAGATGTGGACGGGTAGGCCTACCGTACCAAAAAGCATCGAACCCGTTGCGGGGGCCGAAGACAGTTAGGCCCATGCTGGCTTGCGCGGCGGTATAGGAATAGGACCGAAGA
>NMRB01001827.1:828-29464 GCA_002633025.1 Notospermus geniculatus | reverse complement strand
TGATAGGAGTGCATTTAAATGAATACTTGGGTCCATTTCATTGAGCTAACACCTTGGCAGAATAGTTAAATCGGCTATTTTTTGAAACAATTTGTGTCGTCTTACAATGCGTACACTCGTTCAGACAGGCATTCTTACAATGCGTACACTCAGTTTTGCAAATTCCCAATTTTTATAAGTGTTATCGCATATTACGGATCAATTATTGGTCATATACCTGTATTATAATATCAGCTTCAACTATATATGAGTTTAATTTGGCGTCGATGCCTATTTAGTAAGCTAAAATGTGTCGTCTGCTAGACAGGAAGCTCTTACAATGCGTATCCTCAGATTTGAGTCGCCACACTGGTTATTGCTGAAAACATGGATCAGTCGTTTCCAGGCTTTTCCAAGGCCGATGTTACATTAGACTGGTATATGGTCCTACCGATGGTGTCGCTTTTGAATGGTAGGGCCAGTCTTGGCCGCCATTTGTGGAGGAATTCTGACAGTGACGTCACTTGAAAATTTTATATAAATTATGTAAATTTATTCAATTCTCAATACGGCTGACGTACCAGAATGCAGATAGAAGGTGACCGACCTTTGACCCAGGAAATTCACCAATCACGCTGGGGGTTTTCCATGTTAAAAATAGAAAATCTATCAACATAATAGTTCACATACTTACCACCTGCGCCAGCACTGACAAATCAGAGGCACGAAGGCGGTAGGCACGCCCGGTCCTAACATATGCAAAAGCCCGAGTGTGTGGTACAGGCCAGGCNCAAATTGGGAATTTGGCGATTTGGGAATTTGGCGATTTGGGAATTTGGCGAAATGGGATTTGGCGAAATGAGATTTGGCAAAATGGGATTTGGCGAAATGGGAAGTCACCACTCGCAACTGGCGCCAAACGAAAGAGGGACAAAAAATAAGGCGAATTGTATCTTTTCAGACACGTAGGAGCTACGGTTTTTGAGATATAGACGTCTAAAGATTGGCAACCTGACAAAAGCGTAGGCAGAATTTGACTGTTTCCTCACAACTTGCATCTTTGGCTCCGGTCTATATCTCTCACAGACATTTTGGAACAAGCAGACCTAAAATAATGAGGTTGTGGCCCATTTAGCGGGTATTCGAAAAACATGGACGATGGACGGTGGATGATGGACGATGGACGGCTCCGTTCAGCATCATCGATCTCCACCGCCTGGATGATTGTCTCATTTCGACATAGGCTACCTCCAAATCGGGGTCTCAGCCACATGCTATCTGTTGACAAGTATGGTAGAGTCACCGCCAGGGAAGTATCCTGGTTTAGTTTATAGTAGGCCTGCGCATGTAGTAACGACTTAAATTTCATGTTGATGCTGTGCTAGTCAAGAAAACAGTGCCCGCCCCTCGCTCGGCGCCTCTGCCTCGGTCGGAAGGCGGCGCACGTTATGGCAAGCCAAATCGAAAATGACTACAGGACTGTTTTTTGATATTGCAAGATCGTATTTTGATATTGCAGGATGCTTTTTCAATATACAGGACACAAGACAAAAAAGTTATCAAATACATAATTTTACATATAAATAAGAAGAAAAAAGACATACCGGTACCAGCAAATAATTCATATATCATCTGAAAATTCGTGTAATATATCCAAAAAACATTTTCATATGCCAGAACAAAAGTTTGCATATGCCAGGAGCACGGGACCACAAAACCCATGACGTCATCAACTACGGAATGCCGAAGTGGAATTTATTCAGGACTGATTTTTCGTTCAGGATTGGAAAATTATAGTAAAAAAATTAAATTCTCAGAAAATAATAAAAAACATCATCGAAGAATTGCAAAATTTCCTCCAAGATTTGAAAATAATAGGCCTACGTAAAAATTACCCTGCAAGAATTTAAATTGTACCAAATCAAAAACATATCGTGCAAGATTTATAAAATAACATCCCGGGTGCATTTCATTATTGCCAGAAGGGGCTGAAAATTAACGCTAAACCTACCATAATTTAGGAATATGGAGATAACACCAAACCCTATAACTTTTCAAGAGGGACCCATAGTAAATTATGAAGGGTTTAGGAGCTGTAGGCCTCGTACGAGGCTATCCTTCATTTCATGATTTACGCTGAATATCAACCGCACAACATCTCTTGGTAGCTGGTTTAGTAGTGATCATACTTCGATTCTTACACTCTGATTATTCTCAGTATGGCGAAGTACATCATTGTGGTTTCAATTCTGAACATCTTTGGAGCGAATGGTTGTCTGTAGTTTATGGTTATGATTCTTCAAGTTTTGACTTGGACTACGGCCTAGGCGAGGCCTAACACTTCGGTTTCTGGATCTGAATGTACATTCACTTCTTTATGAACACAATAGTGCATGTATGGTGTGAATAGGCCCCAATTCGGCCATTTCGAGGCCGAGGCCGGAAATGAGACAATTATCATCCACGCGGTGGAGATTGATGATGCTGAAAGGAGCCGTCCATCATCCACCGTCCATCGTCCATGTTTTTCGAATATCCCCATTTAGTTGCCTCCAGAATGAGTGCCTCGGCACCAGTTTTGGTTGCAATTTTGGGAAGCTGGGCTAGTTTTTGTAAACACACGAGAAATTCATGTGACACAGTGTACACTTTTCAATGTAATCTGGGTGCGAAAGCGTTAAGCAGCAAAAAGTTTTTTTTCACAGCATTACCGTAATTTTATACATCCTAGACCACTTTGGGACAATTTTGAAAAAAAATATTTTTCTTGCTCAACAGTTCACACACAGGCACTCATTTTCTGATTTAGATTTTAAATGGAAAATGACGCGTGGGAAATGGGAACTGAGCAGTTCATTTCTGTGTACCTAAGAGCCACCTAAAGGCCTCACAAAAGACATCGTTTGTTCATTCGTAGGCCTAATTAATCTTCAACGCAAATATCAAAAGCCGACAGACGGTGCCGCGGGCAAAACCATGTGAAAATCAAGAAAGCTTGCCGCATCCTTTGCAGTGCCAGAGACTAAAGTAGGAGGTTATTCATGTGTGCGTAATTGCGTTTTCCTACATTTCCGAACAAAACGCCCTTCATGTATTATAAGGGAGTGGCCACTGTTTTATCAAACTCTTCCGCCGTGCCGTCGCATTCCGCATTTTATGATGCTCCAATTACGACACTGCCCCCAGAGTGCCTCAGTGTTTTGCAAAATCGAGCATGCGATATTATTTCCCTTCCCCATATCGAATAAAGTCAAAAAGAATCAATTACTGCATGTTTTTTAATCACTCACTCAAGTTTTTGAACTGATAGTGATGATAGATAGTCATAGCAAAGTAATAACGAACGAGGGAGTGATTTTCCTCGATTGTCCGGCTGCGTCTCATGAGCCTGGGTCCTACTTTGTACACAACCCAAAAATCAGATAAAAGTACGTTGACGAAACGTTTGGTGCACGTCTCCATGAAAGACTTCCATTCCATTTGGCATGTATTGTAGTACAAGGATCCTCCAACGAAATAGTCCGGACCTGGGGGNGGGGGGGTCGTAATATTGACATTTGAAAAAATGGATGCTTCCCTCCGTAAACGGACTGCACATACACGAATACGCATACATGGATAATAATAATCATAATGTGTGGGCTTTTTGTGTCTTTTACATTTAAGTGTCAAGGCACTTCACACCCCAGCTATAGGTCTTTTCATTCCAATTTCAACCCCAGCTATAGGTATTTTCATTCCAATTTCATTTCTCCACTCCCTGGGGTATTACAGATTTCAGCGCTCTTGGACTAACATTCACTCACATAGACCATCACTACCAGTCAGGTACCCCTCTTACACCTGGATTGGGTGAAGCAAGTGAGGCAAAGTAACTTGCTCAGTAACTTACAAAGTAACTTACGCGAGCGCGTTTTTTCTTGGTCAGGACTGGGAATCGAACCCGGGACCTTCTGATCAGACGTCCGTCACGCTAACCACTACACCACGCCGCTCCTTGACAAGGGCCGCCGCGTGCTGAAAGCCCGCGGACATTCTGGGAACAGAGACATCCCAGATATTCTGCCCTCTGGCGCTATGGAGGCTCTGCATTTGTCAAAAAAGCTATACTGTTGCTATGTGCGAGAAGCAGACTGTGGGCGTTTCTTGCAAGATTTATCAGTTGTCAGACAATATTAACGTAGGTGGTGAATTATCACCTATTTTGTTTCTGTATTTGGGACTGATTTCTTTTTGCAGAACACGTGAGTGCCATTTACGCTTTTCTGGAACGTACACAAAGGATTAAGCAGCAGATTTGACTCTTCTACGATCACAAACGGAATGGTATGGCGGGACAAATAAAGAGGTAGGTGTGTTTTTGTATACAGGTCTACCCTGAAACACTCTGAGACAAATCTAGAACTGCAATATTCAAGCTGGTGTCGTAATTTTGCAAACCAAGGAAGCGTACGTTTTCACATTTTTAATAGGGAGTTTAAGAAATCAAACGATAAACGTGAACTTTACGACAACGTTATTTGTCATACTACACATTCACTAGATTTTATATTGCATTGTCGGTACAAAAAATAACTTGTCGTAAAGTTAACGTTTATCGTTAGATTTCTTAAAGGGAGACTCCGCTCATTGCAAGCTTTTGAATTTTTATCAATCAATAGACACTAATGCCATCAATTGTGATGTCACTAGTGTCAACAGGCTGACGACCGTTGTAGTGAATGAGCTAATACTCTGACTGCCTTGGTCTATTGGTTGTTCCTTCATAAATATGCATTGAGCACATATGACATCACATGTACAGTGCAATGGTCCCTTTGGGATTCAATTATAATACCTAAAATGAGGGGCTTGCTGATTAAAAAATCTGACATGTTGCAGATGTCAATGAATTTGAATGTATTAACGATATTTCAAAAATTCAAAATTCTACACAATGAGTGGAGTCCCCCTTTAAACTCCTTAATTTTACTAAGTCATGACATACATGCACATGTTAGACTCGGGACCCAGTCGTTGTGTCGCTCCGGCCGCCGCACTACACTCCACAAACGACTGGGAAAGCAAGCTGCAAAATCAGCGGCTAGCGTACCGACAACAACAACGGCCATCTCGACCAATGAAATTGACCGAAAGCAATCTACTTGGGGAAATCTGGCACACTTTTGATTGGTTGTTAATGATGAAATTTACCGGAGCCTCTCGCCCGTCTAGAATCTTTTCAAAGTCACTAGCAGGATATTTTTTATCCGTAAGTACTGCTTATCGCACACAGCATCGAACTTAGCCGGCTAGATACCAGGATACCGTTCTTGGCCTCGAAGAAAGTTCCCGATATAATCAGCTGATTTGAATCTTGCAACGAGCAGACGACGGTTGTTGAAGACGCAGTTTCTGATTGGCTGAACTCATTCACATCCGTTGTTGTTGTCGGTACGCTAGCCGCTGATTTTGCAGCTTGCTTTCCCAGTCGTTTGTGGAGTGGAGTGCGGCGGCCGGAGCGACACAACGACTGGGTCCCGAGTCTAGCACATGTAGGCTACAAGTCGCCTCCTGTCTTCATGACATAGGAAATTGTGCATCAGGACATACATGCAGGTCATTTCAAAGGCCCGGGTCCATACTGAGATATTTACCACCGCCGAGATGTCACCTGTAGTGCATTTTTGCATTACTGACCCACTGACCTAGATTCCAATGGGCCCGGCCTAGTTTACACCTGGGGAAGAGGCTAGGTGTTTCGTGTATGGTGATACGTTCATGGGAGCTACCCTAGCAGTCGATTCGTGTTTTTGTTCATGGGAGCCACGGTGGTGTAGTGGTTCGGGCCTCCGACTAGCGGTCAGAGGATCCGGGTTCGAATCCCGCTGCTGGCGTGAGACTTTGGGCAAGTCTCTTTGGCATACTGGCCTCTCTCTCCACCCAGGTGTATAAATGGGTACCGGTCAGAAATGCTCAGATTGTAGCGCTGAATGAGCAGCTCATCTGAGTTCTACTGAAAGGTTGCAGGATAGACTGGGGTTAAAGTGTGAAGTCGGATGACACCTCTACCGTTGTTGATATCAGACTATAAACCCAAACTTTAACTTTAACACTAGGTGTAATGAATGTGAATGTACCTCACATATGGCAGTGCCTGCTTTATTGTTTGGCAGACACTTAAATACAGAAAGACATGTTTATCAGTGCCTCCCCCATTGTCACGTTGCTGTTTATTGGGCATTGGCAAATGGGGGGGGGGGGCAGTGAAAACCATTACATCGGTACGCGAGTTTAAAAAGTCACGAGAAAGTGGTGGCATGCTTCCATGTGAAAAAATCTGATTCATGATCGACTGTGACCATAACACTTTTTCATCTAACTGTTGCTAACAAACATTTCTCAACTCGTGTCCTAACAAAAATCAACGGCAAGAGTAGCTGTCCTTAATGCCCGTGTCACACTGTCCCGAAGTTGACACCCGATGGCCATACGAATTAATGGAAACTTTTTGAAATCTTACTGATAAGTGCCAGCCTGAAGATACACTCGGCCCCAGTGTGTATCCGACGTCCCGGTCTCCTACACACTGGCACATTTGGGGCTCAAAAGCCGGTAACACCACTAGATGGCACTCCACTGGGCTCCAGCCAATCACCACGCTTTCTCACTCATAATTCCCGCGGAAATTACTTCCAGGAAAAACCCAACCCCGTCCCCAGGGGTATAGTTCGCTCAGACAACCTTGGACCACTCGCCATATTGTCAGAAAGCGAACGAGGTTGGGAAAACCCAAGGACCCGTGCTGCCACCACGCGGTCTTCACGACTGTTAATCTCTAAAAGAGCCAGACGCGGAGTGTGATTTACCGAAGGGGTGAGCCCGTAGCGTCTGGCAAGCGAGACTAGCCTGAAGAAGACCCCGGTTGGGATCGAAAATTTGCAAGATTCTGGAAGTTGACTTCGGGACCATCTTCACGCAAAATTCAAAATTCCATATTCGTGTGGCCATCGGGTGTCTAATTTCGGGACAGTGTGACACGAGCATTAAGATAATGTATCACGGGTATTTTCGCGGGCCACGAAATTCATTGTTTATTTACATTTTGTTTGTTTACGTATGGCCAGGCTTTTTTGTCTTATGAGTAATTTGTTGGTGGCATGCCCCTCTAGAAATTCTGTTGATTCCAAAAGTATTCATTTGGGTGGGTTGGCATGTCCCAAATATCCAAAATGACGACATAATGTAAACATCCATGTTTACAAACGTTGAACGTAAACAATGAAGTTGTGATACATTAGCTTTAACGTATGACTTTAAGATCTCTCTCCATTCGCACAGAGCATACATCAACACTCACTTTTTACGTACTTAAGCATTTTATCCTCAAGTGACTTCTTATTCGCTGCTTGAACAAATAATGATTTCTGCAGGGCTATAAATTCTCTCGGCCCGACGTTAGTATGCTGCGAGCTCAACGCAATTCCAACTTGGCATTCTGCCAAACATTAAACTTCCGAGAAACACAAATCAGAAGAAAAGTCACCTTTGAATCGAGACAAGGCTTGACACAGTCAAAGCCATGCAAAAATTCATTGGTCTCGTTTCTGTCCGTGTTTTCTATTTCTAAAAGATGGTGGCCCATAGTCTCGCGCAGCTAGCAGTTTTGTTCCGCAGTACTGCTACAGAAACGCTCGTTATCTATTTTTGGTCACATGTAAAAGAAGACTACAGCGATCCCACTTCGGCAATATCCGTGTATTCACACAGAGCAGTCTCCCACACATCAAAGATAAAAATATTAGTTATCTATTTTTGACGTGACTGATGGAATGGTCCAAGGTCGGCTTTCCAATGCGGAAAGGCCTATCAGGAATTTGGCCCATTTTCAAGTAATAACCTTAATTAGCAGTTGACCTTGTAGACGAAACGCATAAAATTGTTGAGCGCCCCCTCCCGAGTATTACCGAAACCAACCGAGTGGAGCAAGACCGAGTCAAATATAAACGAAGTACCGTCAGTATATGGCGTCTCATTCCAAAGTGTTAATTTTTTTCGCCTTCACTGTAATACTATGTTATTTTTATACATGTATAATATTTGGAAGCCCAAACCTTTGATATGATATTACGGGTTCGATTGAATATCATTACATCTTATTCACAAATAATCATTTTACTATCAAAATCCCTGCCTCGGGGCTACATCTGCCATTTTGGATTATTTCTGCCACCGTCACTCATTCATCATTTTGAAACGGAAAATCCGGCAGGTTGGATATAAAAACGAAACCATGATATACTGCGTCACGCTTGTGAATAAATGCGCGATAGCGATCACGAAATACGGGATGAGCCGTAAGACAAATCTCTATAAGTCAAATTCCGGTTTTGTGTATAGGTATTGGAAAATTTGTTTCTTAAAGGTAACTGGTCGCCCAGTAAACACAGAGATATAATTTCGCGGCCCGCAAAATTCATTATTTCAAAATTACAAATTTCTGAGTGTATTTTAGTGAATTCGATACGTAGACAGGCCTAAACCTCAGGTTGACCGTGTGCTAAATGGTATCCAAAGAGAGTGAAGCCGTGCCAGTCTTGAAATAATCCATTCTTCGCACAAATATATTCATGGTGGCGACAATCGATTGTGTATTCTGGTACTTCGGCTGGCACGACCAATTCGCTTTAAATGGACCAATACTAATGGAGCCGCGGAATGGGGATCCTAGCTACGATAGAGGGCAGCACACCGAATCCAGATGTAACGTTTTTCAGTGTGGCCGATTTTCTGTGTGATTCCCATTGTTAGGAACACACTGGGAAACGGACTCGCTGTGTCTCTGTGTGTCGCTCATTGTCTAGTCGCCGCTTATTCCGGCAGTCTATTGTATTGTCACACTGGCTCACGGGCCTCACTGATAAACGTTACACAGGTGTGAAAGGAATCCAAGTCCCCCTAGAATCAAAGTCCGGTCTTATTGTTTAGCGAGGGATTAGAATACATGGCTAGAGAGACCATGACCATTTGAATATAACCTTACAATAGCGGGCTATTGTTTGGCGGATCTGCGTTCCTAGGACGCTGATTCCTGTCACACCTGTCCTATACAATGGACGCGTTGTGTGGGGGAAATTGATCGGGATGTCAGTTTCATTTAAATAGTTTTAACCACTAGTGACACCTATTGAGGCAGTGGGCTAGGGTCCCCATTGTTTCGCCATGAATCCGACAAGCTAAGGTTTGCCTCTCTAACCCATCCGTTTGCATCTCGCGGCCTTGGTTGCACGGAAGGTACAATTTTCATACATCCTAGTCGACCGCTATGCGGAACGGAAATTGCTTTTTTATGTCCTGCTGTGCTGGTCCAAAGAAAGATTTTTTGTTCGCGTACTGGTCGGCGAAAACATGAATTCGTCCTCAGACTGGGCGCATCTATTCAACGTTCTTAATTGCCTGCTGTGGTACCTCGTTCGGTTTTTATACCTCTACCTCTACAGCTATCATGGTCCCTTTTCTCGATCTAAACATCCACGACAACTCCGCAGCGGACGTTAGGAGGCTGATAGTCTGGTTCCCTGACCTGCTGTATGATGGCGCTGACTGATGGTGCGATACAGAGGTCAGGCAGGCGCCGCGTCGATACTGATCAAAAAAAAATGTCAGAATCCTGACAAAATCTGCGTGACGTCATGATTTCGCTACATCGGACATGAAGCCGTAATCAAGCTGGTTGTGCAGCGTTTTGACCCTAAATTTTGGACTTTTCTCTCTTGCGATACCTACAGGCCTATGCAGAGGCAGAGCTGATACTGGTACACCTAAAACATACAAAACACCCGGCATTTGGACAGATTTTACACACGATGTGCAACTCGTTTAGCGGAAGCATGGAGGAATTCCTCCAAGGCGGAAGTAAACAAGATACCCCGATATCCCATAATAATCAACCCATGAGTAATGTTCTATTTTTAGATCAGAAATATCGTGGCGCCTGCCTGACCTCTGTATCGCACCATCAGTCAGCGCCATCATACAGCAGGTCAGGGAACCAGACAAGGAGGCCGAAAATCCAGTTAGTGAACTTTGGTGATGACCCTTCGTAACGCACCCGATTGACTTCGATCGTAGTACAATGTAACTGTATAATGCACATCTCCGTTAACCTCGTCACAAATGAAGAATGAATGCATTTCGTTGATTAACTTGAATTAATGAGAAATGACTTAAATCATCAATATAAAACGCACAAATAAATCACCACATTCTTTTGAGGAAAAATCTCATATATTCCAATTATCTACACAAAAGAGTGCAATTAGAACAACCAATCAAACAATCCGTCACCTCACACGAACGTTTTACGGCATGTCGTTAACGGAAATAGTCACATATAGTAGCATTTACGACATCTGTGAAGACCGTCGCAAATTACCATTGACGCATGCAGCAATAAGGTTAAGCAGGTTATCAATGTATGGGTATTTGCGTGTGCGTGTTCCATTTACAGAGGAGCGCATCCATTTTATATGCTTGTAAGTCGATGGATTATATATTGCACAGGCAAATACATATACATAGATAACCTGCTTTATAATATTTATATTTAAGTCATGGACTGCTTCCCGACCACACCGCTAGGGCTACTGTGACGATCGGTACATACAACCTCGTTCCCAGGGGTCGTTCGCGTTCTGACAATATGGCGGACGCTCACGTCGCAGCTCCATTCATGGATCCTTTTTATGGCGCGACCTACCTAGTCAGTCACGTTTGTGGGTTTTCAGAACATTTGATTCCAGATAAATCATGAATAACACTCAGAATTTTTTCATCTGAGAAGTGAAGATGATTGTCATACACTAAAAATGGAATATTTTGAACCCCACCATTATTTTTCTTAAAGGAGAAGTTTTTGGTCTACAACATCTACATGTACATGTAGGTCGATAACTGTCGACCAATCAGCGAACATATTGTTCAAGATGGCGGTATACCGGTCGTCACATTACCCCTAGCGGTGCGATCGGGAACCAATCTACGTAAGTCATTGGTGGATTCCTCGCACTCGATTACTCCTATCGAGGACAATGGCATTTCAAAGTGCAATGTCATGATAAACAGCCCATTCATTCATAATATTCCCCTTGTCTTAGGCAAATAATATCCATCTAATACCATTCATATCCATAAATGTGTGATTTAAGATGAATTATATTCGTACAGGCAAAGGTTCCAATCACGAGACAGGTGTCCGCAGTTGTTTATTTGCGGAAAGCATTTCAATCTATATACAAGTATAGGGTATTCAGATATCATCACGCCCGGATACTTCCGCAGCGTTCTGTCTACCCTCTGATTAATTCACCTGCGTAATAATGAAATGGCGGCGGCAGGTGGAGTCACAACCTTGTGCTTGCTCTTGATGGCTTCCTCTAGACTGGTACCCGGTCCTAACAATTTTACATCGGACTTTTGCACATGTTAGGACCGGTCGTGTGTATCGCGTACTTGAATCTGATTGGCTGGTGCCGTATTGAGAATTGAATAAATTGACATAATTTACATAAAATTTTCCAAGTGACGTCACTGGCAGAATTGCTCCAAAAATGGCGGCCAATGGTGGTTCTACCAAACAAGCCACAACTGCAGCGCGCAGGTTGGTAGGATTTAGGTACTAGTCTAGGCTTGCTCCTTGGTACTTGGCTGTCGCTCACCAACCACTGGTATCATTACGGAATTACGGCACATGATTGGTCGCGGAAGTCAGCGGAAGTGATGTTGATGAACCAGGAATTAACTCTTATATGTAAGATTGGTACCACGATACTCCACTACGTGGTTTAGGAATGTCAAAATCCGAGAAAAGTAACGAAACACCAAAGAAAAGAGTTAGTAACTCCTAACACTAAACATCTTTCTTAGATAGACTCGAGATCCTCCCGACAATCAGTGTAGTACCGCCTGTCTTCTTTCTTAAAGATAACATATCACGGATATTTTCGCGGGCCACGAAAATCATTGTTGATTTACATTTTGTTTGTTTATGTCCAGTCTTTCTTTGTTTTTTAAATAATTTGTTGGTGGCATGCCACTCTAGAAATTATTTTGATATTGAAAATATTCAATTTGGTGGGTTGCCATGTCCTAAAAGTCCAAAATAACATAATGTAAACATGCATGTTTACAAACATTGAATGTAAACAATGAAGTCGTGATACATTATCTTTAAGCGGTCCATCCACGTACAATATGATTGCACAATATGGGCCCCAAAATGGGTGTCATGTGAATCTGGCATGATGAATGGAAGAAAGAGTGGCAATAATGTTGCCCATTTTAATCATCATATTGTGCAGTAATATTGCACGTGGATAGGTCGCCTTAGCCACTACTCAAAATTATCACAAAGACGAAAGGGTCTGACTGCAACAACGTCTTAAAATATCTTGTAACGTCCTTGTTTGCAGAACCGCCCATAGTGCCAAGTGTCATACGGAGATGTGCGTGACGTGTTCAGGCAATATATCCCATTTGTTTGAAATCGCGAGTTTGAATTTGTTACTGGCGAAAAAGAGCGAATAACGTTTGTGAACTTAGTGATAGATTTAGATGCGAAAGAAAATGGTGGAAATTGGCTTTATGGACACTTAGAAGCGCTCTCCCGAGAGCAGTTTGTTCTAATCTGAAACGCCAGGACACCATACATGATGCATGAACTCCCTTCAAACTCGTTGAAAGAATGGCTTGTGCACAAAGTCTGATTTATCGGGTGATATACAAGGTCACGATGGCCTGTTATCAGAAGGGACACTTCTAAGACCGGCGTCAAATCGCATCGGATTGGTTTTCATGATGACGTTTTCGCCAGAGACTCATCCATCATCGAATTGGAAGCCAGCTGATCTCGCGCGTCACTGTAACCGGATTGACTCCAGCATCTCTGTTAGGTCTGCTAATGGCTCAGAAAGCGTCCAGATTTACGTCTGCCAATTCTGAGAAACAAGTACAAGTATTAGTGAGGGAGCACTTGCGCGAAGGTCAGGTCGAATAAAAGCGCAAAACGGAGAAGTATATATACTATATAGTAAGGTTTAAGATCAATTCATACTTCTCCGTTTTGCGCTTTGCGCTTGTCTGTTCCCTACGTTTCAATCGTCTTCGACTCGGAAGCTTTCGGCAACCTTCGGGCCGCCATTGAAAGCACCTCGTCCGTATATAGCGGATTAAGTTCGACCACTATATGGTCTGTGAACATGGTCAGAAGTGATGAGGTTGTAGGGTTGCGCAGACTGCAAAATAGTTCACATATAATTTTTTATTTAACTGATGTTTGTTTGCACCAACGTTTGAGTGGTTAACTGTGCATTTTGCAACGATTTTTATTGAACAATTCGTATGCATTTAGGTGTTCGTATGCAAAGTAGTTCCCTGAGCAATATGGCGCTGTCCGATATACGTCAGAGTTACGATGCTGGTACAAATCGTTCTGTGACTTTCAGATTACCCTACGTTTATGTGTGGTACCAACAATAAGACTACTTTTTCTACCACGCATTTACATACGAAACGGACACGGGCAAAGAGCAATCGCAAAGTATGAATCTACCTTTAGTCCGCCAGCAAAAATGCAACAGTCGCCGCAACGACGTCAGAATCTTTTGGGACCGTCATAAAGGGTGTTTAGGACTTAGAGGCTTGTAACTTCACTAAATGCACGCACTTCCTCCATGCATTTGACGAAGTTACACACGTCTAAGTCTTAAACACCCTTTAAACACCCTTTGTGAATTCGACCCTTGATGTTCGATGTTTTTTTGCCTGTTCGAGTTAAACTTCAAAACAGTTGTGATATCAGTAAAGTTAAAGGGAACTGATCACGCCAGTATAGAGTGAAACAGATACATGTAATTAAAGCAGTGCGAAAACTAAGAAATATTGTACTGTTTTCACAGCAACTTGCTGTGCAAATAGTCACGGCGAATTAAATTTGCAGCCAGCAGAATTCACTAGGCGTCCCAGACCATGACTAAGCGTATTTCAAAATTACAAATTTCTGTATAGTGAATTAAGACAAGACGAAATATTCTACGGTTGACCAAGTGCTAAATGGTATCAAAAGAGAGTGGAGCAATGACAGTCGTGCAATAATGCATTTTTAATGGAATTTATTAGAGTTACTGATGTCCAAGATGGCGGTGATCGATCGTGTATTTAGACACTTTGGCTGGCACGGCCAATATGTCAGCATTTTTGTCGTAGGGATGTAAAACGCATTGATGTCATCGGGCTGCGTACTTTAGACGTCATCCGAGTCCAGGAGAATCAAAGAAAACAAATGTCTGTGGCTATTTTTACGGTTCTATCAATATTCTGCATGCTATTTTTACTGCGTTCCAGTCGGACATGCTAGACGGCATTCGATATTTGATATTTGATTATTCAGACCAACAAAATAGACAACTGGTCAATGCAATGAGTAAAAAGCAATAATAGGCCGGCAGTGTGATACATGTAGATTATTTTAAAGGGAGACACCCGAAAGATATTACCCGGCGGGCACTATTAACTTTTGTTTTGGTTAGCGTAGTGTCACCGTTGATTAACAGACGGCGCTGCGCGTTATGGCACAGGCCCCTGGAGAGCTATCAGTGAGTTTAGAACACGTATCTAACCAAACGTATTTAAAAAACACAACGCGTATCTAAAAAAACACCCGGTCGTAAGCTCGGAGTGTGTTTTTTAGAAACTTGGTTTTTTTTGGTTAGATACGTGTTCTACTCACTGATAGCTCTCCAGGGGCCTGTGACATAACTCACAGCGCCGTCTGTTAATCAACGGTGACACTACGCTAATCAAAACAAAAATAAGTAGTGCCCTCCGGGCAATATCTTTCGGATGTCTCCCTTTAACTAGCAAGCAAATATCTCACTTTCAACTTTACCGAAGTGAACCGTCTTCTGCACTTCATGAAGTGACGAGTGCACACTTTGGCTTGTGCAAAAAAATCCATCACATGTGCTAGACATATCGAGCCTGTTGCGAAATTAAAATGCCAGATATGAAATCGAGCGGGAATACTTTCCCAATCAAGGCCGTTTTTAATTGACTGACAGGACGTCTAATCAATTTATTGATGGGTTCTGACATTTTTAAATGGCGGATTCGCCGTGCTCAGATCTGTCTCAGATTGTTGTTACCCGTATTGCAACGCGTCGCGATCTCCCAAAAGAAATCTTCTTTTATTGGTCTTAATCGTCTGATTAGCCGATCGTGTCTTACGGGTAAATACTCGTGATTTGCAATCAGATTCTTAGAGGTTTCTGTCTTCGCCGCTCCGTTCCCGCGGCGCTACTATCTGTTCCTAACCATTCGGAACGACCTGAGGCGAACTGCTAATCTGTCCTCTGGGCGGCACATTTCACCTCGGACACAAGTACAAGGCAGCCATATTCTTAATCAACAAACCCACGTGACTGACCATGGGACTATTTTGGCCGAATTTTGGCCTGCTAAGATGTTCAACCTCATGTGCTCGATAACTTGAGGCATAGGCCTATTATTTATAAACTTAGCGGTATCTCACCCAATCTGCCAATTATTGATCAATAACGCAACGTTTTTGCGTGCCCTATTTTGTTCATGCGCAGATGTGATGAGGCGAACCGCATCTGAACTCTCACAAACGGGCAGCAATCGTTGCGCGTTCAAGATGGCTGCCTTGGAATTGTGTCCGAGGGGAAATGCGAGTCTTCACGGAAATTGCCGAGCAGTTGCCTTCGGAAGTTCCGAATGGTTCCCAACAAGACAGGCAGGGACTACGCCAAGTTCCAGCTAGTCTTGTGCCACCAGACTCTTGCAATTTCCAACTTTAGAGTCTGGTCCATATGGTTACTTTGACTTGTAAAACCATCATGGCGGACAGTCTACCGACGATGACGTAGAACACAACTACACTGCACTGCATGCATGCACGCATGCACAATCAATGCAAAAAGCATGCAGCATGCGAGTAAAACTGCAGCCTACGTCACCAACTTTTGAGACCCATGATGCATTGGTAGTGACTAGCCAATCAGCGAAGCTCCCCTTATTTTGAATCATCGGAATAAGGTCACTGACCCAATTACAATGAGAATTGCGTTCTGTGCCAGACCCTCCGTCTGACGACCTCGGAGTATGAACGAGGGGCTGGTTGCGCGAGACTAAGTTCCAGCTAAAGTAGATCGGGCGATTTTTGGTCGTCCCCGGGGGCCCAGATATTCTCCGGACACTGGTCGAAGTCCCACAGGTATTCCGCCAGCCACCCACGAGTGCGCGACCGAGTCCCCTCGGATGTCCGTCCGATCTACAAAATTACCCGATTGCCGCACGGACAGCGGGCCGATACCCACTGGACATCGGTGGGGACTGGACGGTACCGGCCAAACATTCTGTCAACTCGTCGGAACAAAATCCGACAGACACCGGCCGACATCGGCCGAGTACTGGCCAGTGTCAAACGGGGGTGCCCGTCGAAAACCATCTTATTCAAGGATATGTGAAAGATGGGAAAATCAGTCCCAGGCCGCAACGTCGCAAAAAGCCACCGATGTCAAGATATCCTCCGGCGGCTGCTGCATTTGTGACTGAGGCATTACTTAATGAAGGGTTAGTGACGCTATCGCAGCTCATTGAATTTGTCAAGTTATGAAAAGGATGGCGGCCATTTTTGTCAGCTGAGGTTTCGACCCAGTCTTGCGTTAGGTGTTACCACTGGCTCGGGGTTGGACAGGACACCAGTCTTATCACGTATTGGTTCCAAATTCCGCCGCCAGGGGAGGGATATTGAAGCAGGACCTCATGCACAAATGACACTTTAAAGGTAATAGTCGCGGCAGTCAAAAACGACACAAAGAATAATTTCGTCGCCCACGAAATTCACAACTTCAAAATTATAAATCATCTGTCGTGACAATGGTCTGAATACACTAAAATACCATAAGTTATTCAATAATGACATACATGTATTTATGATCGATTCTTCTCAAATATAAAGTATTATCTGATTTGTTGATGTTTTCGTGTGATTTAACATGAGATGTGGCCGTATTTTGGAGATCTTCATTCTCGAGACAAAAGTCACGTGATAACGCGTAATCACACAGTTGAAGGTTGTGATTTGTCCGCGTATTGCTATTTAAGCCAAATTCGGCGTGATGCGGCTCGTGCGGACACAGGTTGGTGCGGGACGTAGTGAGCGCCACCTGTCAGACACAATGGTATTCAGACACCTTGACCAGCACGAGCAGTTCGCTTTAAATGTTAGCTAAAAAATGTTAATTTTTCCAAATTCTGAGCGCAGCTGTACCAGACGTTCGCCTATCGTGGCGTCACCTCCCTTAGTTAAGCCCATTAGATTTAATGCCACGATAAAGTTAACACCAGGTAACGGCCCAGCCTCCGCTGTTCCTTCGAAATCCCTGCACACCAGCTGGGATAAAGGCGGTCATAATCCTATGTTCACATCACAGGTGGGGCTGTTCGAAGCTCCCTACTTTCTTGTTCTTTCAATAATAGGCTTAGACAAGTTCCACTGTGACGTGAACACCTGATTAACCATCCCTATAGACACTATGAGGAGCATAGGAGGAGCTCCGGAACATCAGAAGGTTTTCATTGAAGTCAAGTTCAGCATTACTGCAATTGGAAGTAAATGTAGTTGAACGATAAGTCGTCTTTTTATTGTCGATCAAGTGAATTCAGATGTATGGCAAGCCACAGCGAAATTTATTCAAGACTCTGAAATACTTAGGTTTAAGAAGTAAAAGGTCATGGGGGTTTAAGATCAAATTCCCCATTTGGGATCCCTGTCAAGTTATGTTTCTGAAACTTGGAGGGATGAATGAAGGGCAATATTATTGCCCTTCATTCATCCCTCCAAGTTTCAGAAACATAACTTGACAGGGATCCCAAATGGGGAATTTGATCTTAAACCCCCATGACCTTTATAATTCTTGGATAGAATTTCAAGAAGTAAAATTTTATATCCAAGAATTATAACTTTGACTTCTTAAACCTAAGTATTTGAATAAATTCCGCTGTGGCTTGGCCATACATCTGAATTGATCGACAATTATAAAAAGAGGACTTATCGTTCAACTACATTTACTTCCAATTCAACGTACTACATGTAGTATTCCGTTTCATGCATGTCTGCTATTCCGTTGGGACCGCCATCTTGGAATCATGTGAACGGAGGAAGCGTTTTCATTGGCCACCTGGAATTTCTGCCCTCAGCACGTAGCTCAAGTCGCGCACACACAGTGAGTTTTTCGCCTCGCGGGGCGAAAACTATCAAATATGTTGAATATACGCATCGAAGCCTTGCGAGACAGAAAACCCACCGAAAAATCTGCGCACATAGCGAGCTATCTGCTGAGCAAACGCCGGCTAGTTCCTTCTTGGTGACACTGTATATTGACTGATCGTGTATTGTGAAAATAACTTTTGTGGTGACTTTTCTTTCAATAGGGAGGTTTCGCAAGCGCCCGGTTAGGCCATACGACGACGTTTATCTACAATAGATAAACGTCGTCGTAAAGGCCTGAACCCACTGTCGCGTTTTCCCGCCGCGGTTTCATCACTGCCCGACAAATTCTTTGTTATATTCTCGGTCCGCTGCCTTTTAACAAAGCATTTTCTGCCGCTGCGTTTTCCCGCTCTGGGAAAACGCGTCAGTGGGTTCGGGCCTTAAGGCCTAACTGGGCGCACGACGACGTTTATCTATTGTATGGGTATACCCATACAATAGATAAACGTCGTCCTAAGGCCTAACTGGGCGCTTGCGAAACCTCCCTATTGTCATTTCATTGTCAACTTGTATATTGAAGGTCTTCTGGTGTGGCATTTTGCATTAATTTGGCATTTCGATTGTCGCATTCGGTATGAGCCTTCTCGGCTTCCATAAGAATCAACATCTTTTGTTAAGAGGTCTGATTATTAAATTTGGCAAAATCTAAGGTTTCTGTGTAAAACGCGGCGTCTATTGCCAGATGTCGGGGGGGGGGGGGGTTTCGCTATGCAGTTCAGTGCAGTTTACACGTGCGCGGTGCATTGCGTCATTTCAAAATGACCGCCATTTCGGCCGTAAACACAAACTGTGATTTGTGAAAGAACTTTTTCTGTCACGTTTTTCGGGAAAATGACAGTGATGATGGCTGTACCGCTAAGAAAGACAAGTCGATTGACGTATGTTTCATCAAATTCGGCCCAGCCGTTGCGGAGCTATCGTTGATAAACCTCGCGACAATCGGAATTGGAATGGAGAGTAGTACCTTCTTCATTGTCACGCTGAATTTTAATGCTTTTTGCGATTAAATGGGTGGTTGACCCCCAACTTACAAGCTCTCGGAGCACTTCACTCGAAACGTGCCTGGAGAATTAATATACATGCACACTCAAATTGATTCTGGGATTGCTTTCACTAAAATGTGCAATTGGACAGGCGAACGACACATCGATAGGGAAATTCTAATGGAGTCGTCTCTCAATGGGGTTTCTGAAGTAGTCACACTGTATTATTTTCAGTTGAATGATGGTTAAGACTTGATTATTTCGCCGAGAACATGGGATAAGGCTGTCTCTGGATTTGCAATTCCAACATTACATGTATGCATATTTCATTCCATCGTAGATGCCGAAAGTTTGCCGAAGTGACAGTAAAAAATGTCCATAGGAAAAATTGTCCTAGGAACAAAAGATCCAATTGTTAGGCTTGCTACGCGCATGCGTATGCAAGAGTATTGTGAAGAGGTCAAAATGTTACGTGATGCAATCTCACCCCAGGCCAAATTGGCCCAATGGTTACGTGTAAGCAAAGGCATAAAACATGGGTACTACGCTTCAGCGGTTTCGAGCGCGTGGACTTCGAGGTTTTTAGCTTGTTACTAATAGAATGTGTGGTACATCTACATGTACATGTATGTTACCATCATTTGATAACTTGGCCAGGAAAGGTGTCGGGGGTGGCGCAGTGGAAACATCGGCGCCTGCCACCAATGAGGTCGCGGGTTCGATCCCCGGTCGTGCAAGTGGCTTTATGTGGTAGAGAGGGCGATCTCTCCTCGACATCGTAGGTTTCCTCCGGGCGTCTCCGGTTTCCTCCTACATATCATTAATATCGTCCAATATTGTTTGATGAGTAACTATAATGCCCTAAGTGGGCGCTTGCACTCCTGAGATAATATTTTTTTAAAAAAAAGGTCATTTTCCTATAGCATTTTATTGTACAAGAAAAATAGGACGGAACCTATTTGTGGATTTTTCCTATACGACGAAAATGGGACGATGTTTCCCGTCATACACGGTAAAATAAAATTCCTACAAAATATTTCGTAGGAAAAAATGTATCGTGTACGGCGGCCTTTAACTCCTCTGACATCACGAGTCGCGGGCGCCGCGGGACAGGAGTGGCAAAGATAGGAACCAGTGTCAACGACCAGGGGCGACCGCCACGAAACTACGATAGCACTAACAGGGCCTAACAGAGAAATTCTGTAATGGTAAAAGCCATTGCATACCTCTCTGTTAGACACTGTTAGTGCTATCGGAGTTTCGTGGCGGCCCGCCCTGGTTAATGGAGTAATTCCTACAAAACTACTACAAGGTCTCACCCAAGACAAAGGCTTTTGACCGCCGATCCAGTGCAGTTCCTATTCCTGCCAACCAATCAGCTGGCCTCCTCACCACAAGCCAACGTTCTCCACTCCAGTTAAAAAGGGCGGTTCGCTCCTCTTAAAAATTCGTCCGCCCTAATATTTATGGTTTAGATCGCTCAATTATGCATCTCAGATGCTCAGAAAATGCATCTCAGAGCACCTAAAATCCAAATTTCGCTGGGGGAGCCCCCCCCCCCCCAGATCCACCGCCAAAAGGTACCTCGCGCAGTGCTTTCGGCACCACGGCCAATTCCGCCTCTCTTTAGCGGGTGATCCACTGTTGCGAGTTTGGCTTGAGACGGGGTTGCGTTCCCTTGCGGTTACCTTATAAGGACTTCCGATTGCCAATATAAGGTAACCGCAAGGGAACGCAACCCCGTCTCAAGCCGAAATCGCAACAGTGGATCACCCGCTTTAGACCAATACCCGTGGAGAACACTGCAAGCGTCTCTAAAATAGCGCCACACTTCAATAAAGTGTATTGAAAATGACGCAATCACACCCGAAAACATGAAAAAAATCATCCGTGACCAGAATCGAAAATTGTCAGCAACTGAACCGACATTGTGGGCAACATATCACAAAAAGGAAGGATTTGTCACCCTTCGTCAGTAGATTTACTGAAAAAGAAACACGTCATTTTCTAGATTTGATTTGCTACTTGAGGGGTGTGGTTTAGTCGTTTCACGGGACCGTTGGATTGTCTCCCACTCTTCCTGTTATCAATCACTATGATTGACGATTTCCGTGACTCAAAAGTTAAAGGGAAATGGTCGCGCCAGAAAAACGTGATACAGAGAAATAAATCCGCGGGCTGCAAAATTCACTATTTCAAAATTACAAATTTCTGTATTTTAGTGAATTACTGGTAGATCCATACACCGGCCGAAATCTGCGGATGACATCGCGTGCGTGCCAAATGGTATCCAAAGAGAGTGAAGGCATGGCACCGAGCAATAAAAATGTATTTGCTATGGTAATTATAGTGAGGTTTCGCAAACCTAACGAAACATGAAGTACGAAATACGAAACTCTACTACATTTCCATGATCTAATGTGTTTCAGGAGATGGTTGGTACCACAAATATCCCTGCTGCCAATGCGTCTTTTAGCATATCAATTAACCGAGAGAGTTTTGGTGCATCTTGGATTTTTAAATTTCCGGAAATGAAAAATGAATTTCAAAGTTTAATATACACCGCAACTCTATCGGTCAAACGTCATACGCTAAAAGAGACCCTCTTGCGGCAGGCGATATTTGTGGTACCATCATATTTGTGGTATCTTTATGTTTGACTAGCAAGTACCCGTGGCCACCGGCGATTGTGATTCAATCGAGGATGGAATGCCCGGCCCTGGTGGAATAAGTGCACCCATCGGGGTGCAGTCGGGAGAATCGAGAAAGCAATCGAACAGCACTGCTAAAAAAGTAAAATTGCGACCACAACAAAGTTCTCTTCGCAAATTAAACCACCCGTTGCATCAGGATATGGTATCCTCTATCTTCATGCCGAATTTCGAGACAAAACAAAGCTTCTATATGTGTGACTTCATTGAGCCGACTTCCAGCATTATTATATACATGTAGATTCCTTTATGCTAATAGTAAGCACTAATGAACATGTATCCAAGATGGCGCCGATCGATCGTGTATTCTGACACTTTGGCTGGCACGACCGATTCGCTTTAAATCACTGCATTGTTTGTTTTTGCTTTCACGAAACAGGTCACGAGAGATTCTAGAGTTGTTTCGCGGGTGATTTCATCTGATTTATGGCTCGCAAGGAAGTACTAGACGTAAGATAAGTAATGTGGAATCACGGGACTTAATGCTCGGCAAACTGATTCGAATACGCAGTATCAATACTATACCATTAATGATATTGAAACCAGTAAAAGAAAACTTCATCATTACAATTCAGTACATATCAGAGAGTGGGTTGTCGCGAAAAAAACGGTCAATAACTTGTGTTGGATTTGTTGAGTAAACGGTATCAATAGTGAGGTTTAGAAATCAAACGATAAACCCAAACTTTACGACAACGTTATTTTTCATACTACACATTAACCAGATTTTATACTGCATTTTCGGTACATAAATAACGTTGTCGTTAACGTTTACGTTTATCGTTTGATATCTAAACCTCCCTAATGTGGAATTTTCGCAATCACCCGAATAGACAGACCCAAGACAGACCCAGGATTACGTTGAGGTTAACAATTCCTAATAGGGAGGTTGAGAAATCCAATGATGAACGTAAAGTTAACGACAACGTTATTTTTGTACCGAAAAATGCAGTATATAATCTTGTGAATGTGTAGTATGAAAAATAACGTTGTCGTAAGATTTACGTTTATCGTTTGATTTCTAAACCTCCCTTCCATCAGGTGGTGGAGGTCATCGCCGAGGTTAAATGGGAACATGCCGAGGAGTTCCTTCATGTGAGTAGAATGGTGGAGGGAGCAGTGTTCGTAAGGTCCGCACTTGTTCATCCTATTTTCTGCCTGGACCCAAACAATGGATAAGCGTAGTCCTTGGTCTAATAGGTGTGAAAGGAATCCAAGTCCCCCTTGAATCAAAGTCCGGTCTTATTGTTCAGCGAGGAATGAGAATACATGGCTAGAGAGACCATGACCATTCGAATAAAACCTTACAATAGCGGGCTATTGTTGGCGGATATGCATTCCTAGGACGTCACACCTGCGGTGGCGAAAACACCTGATGGAAATGATTCCTGGGCCGTGTAGTGTAGGACGACAGAGGGAATAGGTTAAATTGCACATTCGTAGTTCAGACATTGGCAAGTATTGCGAAGCGGTGGGCAACTAAAGAATTTTGAAGGTCAGTTATTTCAACAAGGGAGCGTATTTGGGTGTGTTTCAAAAAGTGTTCCGTCCGACACCAGAAAATTTTCACCATTCTTTTGTCTACTGGTGAATGGCTGTTTCTTGAAACTCTACAATGTTCATGTCAGATCTATAGGTATCATGGAGCTCTAAATTATGGTACTGAAAACTAATTGATCTATTAACCCTTTAAAGTCTGACAGCAGAAAGTAGTTTTGGTGTCGGACGGAACGATAAATTTTGCTGGTAAGCTCAATATTTTTTGATACCCTCCTTCAAATGAGTGTACACTGTACATCCCAGATGGAGAAACTAATAGTTAAAAATCTATATTATCAAATACTACATTTGATTTTTGGAATATCAATGGCACAAATTTTTGTGATCATTTTAAATTTTGCCCCATTTTCTTGGGTGACCAATTTTGAAACACCCCCATATCTCAAGGTGCTCATGTTACTCACACGGATTGGATCGTTCACTTGCCCTTGCAAAGTCACGCGGTGTACAAGGCACCACGACTTACTGTCCCATGCGACGGACGTAAAGAGCCAGGGATATGGGCCGGACTGGATTCAAACCAGGGACCAGCCGCTTGCTAGGGTGGACAAAAACAAACGCAACCGCATACTTCCACTCAACTAGCACCCACATAATTGGTATGGATGGATGGCGAACCTTCTTAGCAGCAAAATGAGACCAAGATTGTCCGATTCGGTTCAGTTGTTGTGATTTTAGAGCCATTTTTGTGAGGCAAAGTCTGCACGTCCAATTGCATGACTTGCCAATGAATTCCTTGCGCTGGTTGTGATAACACACAAAGAAAGACCTCTCCTGTACTGCACTTAGGTTGGGCCATAACTGCATCCCGCACTGGTCCACAAAATGACTCTAGAATCAAAACTACTGAACTGAATCGGACACTCTCGGTCTCATTTTGCTCGTAAGAAAATTCCCCATCCATCCATACAAATGATGTAGGTGCAAGTGTGGTAGAAGTATGCAGTTGCGGGTTTTTTTGGCCACCCTGTACAAGCGATCATGATAATCACTCGGCTATCAGGGTTCAACACTGCATTGTGCATTGTACGAGATGCTTTCAACGTCAAGCGTCTGTACATTCCTGTCTGCACCGTCACAAAGAAAATTCTCCCAGCATCCAAGAATTATCTTGCAGTGAGTGACTGACTTCTTAAATCAATAACGTTCTATCAGCAATCCGACGCCCAGAGAAGACGTTCCATATTTAAGTTTTGTCATTCCCGCAGGCAATGTTACAGACTGGCACTCACATTCCAGCAATCTCCTACCACAGGCTCCTTATCGACCGATCTGTCAACGATTCACGTTCGACTTTTATAGAACTCTATCTGACTTTTAGTGGGTTGAACGTCTTCAGTCAGTGACAATCAGTAAAGATGACATCGAGTGAGATCGCGACTATGGGCGGTTATAACCGAAAATGTAGATCTAGACCTTACACTACTTTTATTTATTGTAGTTAAGTAGCCCGGTGATAGGTGCGCTGTATGCACTGAATCTTCGGTCATTTCTGTATTGGAGGCGCGAAAACGAGGTCGCTCAATGGCTGCGCCATCTGTAGCCGTGCTAAGAACTAAAGAAAACACGGGGCTTTTGAGGTAGACTAGTACCTGGTCCTACCGATGGTGTCGCTTTTGAATGGTAGGACCAGTCGCGGCCGCCATTTGTGGAGGAATTCTGACAGTGACGTCACTTGAAAATTTTATGTAAATTATGTAAATTTATTCAATTCTCAATACGGCTGACGTACCAGAATGCAGATAGAAGGTGACCGACCTTTGACCCAGGAAATTCACCAATCACGCCGGGGGTTTTCCATGTTAA
Source organism: Notospermus geniculatus (assembly GCA_002633025.1). NCBI lineage: Eukaryota > Metazoa > Nemertea > Pilidiophora > Heteronemertea > Lineidae > Notospermus > Notospermus geniculatus. The sequence continues at coordinate 4,094 of NMRB01001827.1, read as the reverse complement.
CAGTAGAAAATCTATCAACATAATAGTTCACATACTTACCACCAGCGCCAGCACCGACCAATCAGAAGGACGAAGGCGGTGGGCACGCCCGGTCCTAACATATGTAAAANATTTCGCGGCCCGCAAATTCACCATTCAAATGACAAATTCCTGTATTTAAAGATCATTACTCTTTGTTTACGTTCAATGTTTGTAAACATGGATGTTTACATCACATGTATGTTATTTTGGACATTTGGGACATGCCAAGCCACCAAATTGAATATTTCGGTATCAAAAGAAGTTTTAAAGGGGCATGTCACCAACAAATTACTCATAAGACAAAGAAAGACAGGACACAAACAAACAAAATGTAAATAAACAATGATTTTCGTGGCCCGCGAAAATACCCGTGATACATTATCTTTAAGTGACTTAGATCAATTATAAACAACAGACCTAAATCTGCAGTTGACCGCGTGCCCAATGGTATCCAAAGAAATGAGTGAAGCTATGACAAATTGCACTAATGCATTTATGGATTATATCCCATAATGAACTGTATTATATCCAAGATGGCGGCAAAATCAAACGATAAACGTAAACGTTAACGACAACGTTATTTTTGTAGCAAAAATGCAATATAAAATCTGGTTAATATGTTTAGTATGAAAAATAACGTCGTTTGATTTCTAAACCTTCCTTTTGACAGTTGGCACGACCAATTTAATAGCTTTTTAAGATTCGCCTGCCGAATGTCTCCGATAACACCGACTTCCTTTTTGTCCCGCATTTAGTAAAGGCTGGGGTGTTTACCAACGGATGTACCTAGGATCGCCAGGGAGGACAAACGACAAGCACTACAACGGGCAACAGGCCGGAGATAGATGTACAAAAAGTTACTTTAAGAAAGTGGTGAGGTACAACGTTGTCACTACAGGGTACCCCCAAAAGCACAAATAGCATACTTCTAGGGCCGTATTTTAGAACGTTCCTTAACAAAAAGGTCCACCTTACATGCCTTTAAATCTATTGTTCTCGATGATTTTACAATAGACTTAAAGATAATGTACCACGGGTATTTTCGCGGGCCACGAAAATCATTGTTTATTTACATTTTGTTTGTTTGTGTTCAGTTTTCTTTGTTTTGTGAGTAATTTGTTGGTGGAATGCCCCTCTACACTGTAAATCTAAAGTGTTTAAAGTCTAAACACGAAACTAAACGGGAATATCCAACATATTTTAAACATCTAAACGCGTTTAGTTTTCCATATTCCAACGAAATAGATTAATGTGTTTCCATGACGGCAAAAAATTATCAAACCGGCTGATTTGGACTGAAAAAGTGACAAAAAAAGCGTTGGAAGATGAAGGAAAAAAGTATAAAAAGGCACGCAGTAAAGAGTGAATAATACCGGCAGGCAGATTCGATCCAGGGCCCACCAACATGCATAATCTGGACCAACGCTCTAACCACTACGCCACTGGGAATACACGCCCGGGCCTGGAATTTTTCTTTGGCTAATTCGGAAAACCTGTGTACTGTATTATTTCCTCCTGAACGTTAAAGCGTGAAGTTATACCTGGCAGGGTTGGAGCTACCATTGTCTTCTTTTAGCCAAAGTAAAGAAAAACCTATTGTCCAGTAGTGTGAACAATAGGGATTTTCTTTACTTTGGCTAAAAAAAGTAATGGTAGCTCCAACCCTGCCTGGAATAAGTTTATTCCACCTTTATGCATACGGGCCATGGTGTAACAAACAGTATTGTACATCATACTGCCATCTGATTGGTTGTATACCAACTATCCTGGGGGAAAAATTCGCCGGCGGGAGATATAGCGAAACGACAAATTCCACCCGAGCCGTGAACCAGCCCTAAACACGATTTTCAGGATTCCTTCATGTTTCGTGTTTAGGGGAAACTGAACGAGATGTTTATAACTTAAACAAGACATTTAAATTTACTGTTTTCTAAATGCGGTGTTTAGGTCATCTGTTCATTTCTAATGGAAAACTAATCGCGTTTAGATGTTTAAAAAGTGTTGCATATTCCCGTTTAGTTTCGTGTTTAGACTTCAGATTTACAGTGAAACAAATGATATATTTCGGCATTTTAGGCAACAAGACGTATGTTTCTAGGCGGATAGAACGCCTGTCCTGATGATATGTTCAGTTATATTCACGTAATGCGTTAAGTTGTGTTTTGTTGCTAAACATGTAAACACAAAACTAAACGCTAAACGCGTCACCTGGATTTACAGTGTAGAAATTCTTTTGATACCGAAAGTATTCAATTTGGTGGGTTGGCATGTCCTAAAATTCCAAAATGATATAGTGTAAACATCCATGTTTACAAACATTGAATGTAAACAATGAAGTCGTGATACATTATCTGTAAGGTCGACCTTAAAGGGACTAGGAAAAATTTTTCAAGCTTCGGTTATTACAAAATACTAGTCTTTCATGATAAATTCCCACCGTCAATTCACTTTTTCAATTAAGTGTTAATTACTGGCACCCAGACAAATCAGTCATCACCACACCATGGAGCATTCACCACGTCACTGGGAACCGATCGCTGTATGTATTGTATGGAGTGAGCTTGTACTCTATTATGTTGATTAGGTTTCCAGTGACGTGGTGAATGCTCCATGGTGTGCTGAAAACTGATTTGTCTGGGTGCCAGTAATTAACACTTAATTGAAAAAGTGAATTGACGGTGGGACTTTATCATGAAAGACTAGCATTTTGTTATAACCGAAGCTTGAAAAAATTTTCCTAGTCCCTTTAACGTTAAGGAACGTTCTAAAATATGACCCCTAATATCCACAGCCCAAAACAGATAGCTGAGAGCAATGGTGGAAAATCTTTGTAGAAGGAAGAAGACACCAAGATATCCCAATCCGGTTCCGTGGTTCGAGCTCCAGGCCCAATTTTATGAAGCAGAGTCGACGCCCTAATTATGCTCAATTTGCGGTTCGCCGGTAAGTTGATGAAGGACTTCCCTGACTTTGCTTCACAAAAATGGCTCTGGAGTGAAATGGCTACTGGACTGAATCGAGGTATATTGGTGTTATGTTTCTTCTAGAAAGATTATCTATCTCTTCATACTGGTGGTTTAGGACTGAGGGTGGTGGAAGTACGCGTGGGCGTTTTTTGTGCCACCCTGTTTAAGAAAGTGTCCATGGTCAACATACAAGTAGGTTGATTTTTGTAAAACCGCGTTTTTTACAAAAAATTAGGGCAGCTCCCTACATCCCCGATGCACTGGTTTCAGAACATCAGT
>NMRB01001826.1:128183-147785 GCA_002633025.1 Notospermus geniculatus | reverse complement strand
TTAATTTATCTCCGACTTGAAAAACCCGAATTTTAGCACCTTGGAGTCGGAGTGGGAGTCGTACCAGACCTTAACCTCGCTATTACGTGCCCCAAGCGCTGCAAATGACGTGGTGATGCGTGCGTCTCGCATGAATTTAGCAGTTCCCCCAAACGGGTATTGCCTAGTACAATAAATGTGGCTTTACAACAGAATCAAATAAGTGGAGCAAAGTTTTCACTTGTGCTCCGTCAAATATGTTAAAATGCCGGTTTTGCTTTAATAGCCAGTGACTGAGTGGCTTTTTAAAAGTTTCCTGTACATGAAAAAATTATTCCAAGATATTTGATAGATTCAACTGTTTCAAGAAAATTTTCCCCTATTTTGAAATTCAAACAATAACATGTACCCTTTTTGAAGCGTCTATTAAAACAAATCACTTTAGTCGCCATTTTCGGCAAAAAGCTGCAACTATATCAAGTGCATTCTGAAGTCCCTTCGGAGACTGTGATAGCAAAAGCATGTCATCAGCAAAGAGTAAGCATGAAATGATTTTTCCATCTAAAATCACAGGATCAGTTTCCGTAACATTAAGTAGAGCTGAAAGATCATTTATATACACATTAAATAGAGCAGGACTTAAAACACAAAGAAATTCACCAAACATGAAAAACAGCTACAATTTTCTCAGAGAAGAAGGATGTAAATGTCACAAACCCATAGAACCTGGGGTGGCAAGGGTGTCTTGACCAGTACTTCATAGGCACCACAGACGCTCAGTACATTAGAAGAGAACCAGGAAGTAAAATGCAGATCCAATATGGCCGCCCTGTTTTGGAAAATTAGCACCATTCATGGAATTCACTTGTGGAGTACTCTATATCTGTTGAAAATATTGTTACCAAAAGGGGTGGACTGGGTAGAAAATAACTCGAACTTTATGGTAGGCAAGGTGTTTGACCTTCAAAATTTATCATTTCTTGGGAAAGTGTTCCGACAACTACATGTAGTCTTTTGTTTCAGCTTATTAGCTAATTAGTGCATTCTAAGACCCGTCTCATTCAATTCCTTTCGACTGATAGACCCCGCAGGTGCCTTCATTTTCGTCATATAACTTGTACTTTTATGGTATTTTGACATGTTTTATTTTCAATGCTCCAAAAATTCGCAACGTCAGCTTGCCCTTAAGGGTAAAATGTTAGACGTCTACGTCGGCCGCCACGAAATAGAAAATCAATAATATACATGCATGAAGTGGCGCTTTAACTTACATAGGCCTACCAGACAATGGTGCACGTATTTACATGCTTAAGAATAATGCCCGCTGTACACGATCCTCCAAAGTTCGATCAAAAAAAACTTTGGCGAACAAGATTGATCGTGTACGGCGGTGTAGTGGCACTCACTGCCAAAACAGGCACAAAGCATGTCTGGTTTGTTCTGTACACAAGCCTTTCACGAAGAGGAAAGCATTGTTCCGATTCTAAAAGCTTTGCATTCCATTCCACAAAATATTGAAAACCATTTTTTTTCAAAATGCCTCACGACCTAAATAAGAGACATACATGGATATAAAAGACATCACAATCTACAGAAAAGCTAGACGACGTTCAAAGCAAGTATACACAAAAGTTTTTTCACCCTGGGCGTTCTTACGAATGATATTCGAAGTCTCGGCCCAGTACTTTCAATAGAAAAGTGTAAACCTGGACCGTACACAGTACATGTAATATACATTGATAATTTCGACACTGAGGTCTCTATAAAAATTCTATCTAGTGTGTAAAATGTTGAGAGCGACCAGACAGCGCGTGGTGAAATTCTTTTACATGACGTCCTCAGATTCGTCTTGAATTGAACACGTTGAACGCTGTGTTCCACTTTAAAGATAAACTCCTCCCGCAGTTTCAAACCGCTACCCAATTCAATGCCCGCGCTCCGAAACTGCTTTCATTGATGCGATCACCAATAGACCGCGTTCAGCTGTCCGATTCGAGGAATCCCCACTGGGAATCTGCTGTGCGACTTGCTGGCTAAATGGACAAAATTAATGTTTTTCGGCCAGCTAAAAGCAACTGAAGCAACTGAATTATACACCCTTCAAAATGTCCAAGAAATAACAATGGGTTTTTAAGGTGACACATAGCTTCCTACGGGACTCGAACCTATGGACCCCCGCATCAGAATCGCCAACAATGTGGGGCAGGACGCCAAATCCTAATCTTCAAAAACGATGGTTCAATAAGGCGTTGTTATGCAAGGGGTCACAAATAAAGGAGATACAAAATACATGTATACATATAATCATAATATGATAATGTATAATATGACAATGTATATAAAGTCCATTTCAGAATATTTGCAAATTTTCGACCCCAACCGGGGTCTTCTTCAGACTGGCACTTTTCCACACTAGATTTCAGAAAAGACCTTTCTGAAATCTAGTGTGGAAAAGTGCCAGCCTGAAGAAGACCCCGGTTGAGGTCGACAATTTGCAAATATTCTGGAAACGGACTTTATATACATTATCATACTGTGTGTCGATTTTTGTGCTCGCCTTCTCTTTGGATATACATATAATCATATATAAAACTTGTTATAGATTTATCACTAGTCATCATTATTATGTTACTCCATTATTCTATGCAATTCTATATAATACATGTATAATCCATATTCCTGGGTCCATATTCATAAACATACTTAAGTCAAAGTATGATACATGTACTTATATTTTGTGTTGAACAAAGGATAAGTGTCACACTTAGACTTAAGTAGTTTTATGAATGGGTCCTGTTCATTTCCAATCAAAATCCTGTTGTAACGTTTTTCAGTGTGGCCGTTTTTCTGTGTGATTCCCATTGTTCGGAACACACTGGGAAACGGACGCAATGTTTCTCTGTGTGTCGTTCATTGTCAAGTCGAGGATTATTCCGTCAATCTATTGTAATGTCACACTGGCACACGGGCCACACTGAAAAACGTTACACTGTTTCTACGATTAACCTTATGCGGGCAATCTATTCCTTGGATGCTAAATCCTTTCACACCTGGACAAACTGTTAACTACAGGAAAAATTGTGCCGAAACATGCCCAGTCCAGACCGAACACTGTGCAAATTACAAGTTATGCTCAATATACATGTACATGGTATACATATATACCCTAAGTTTAGACACACATCTCATTCTAAAAAACACAACAAGGGTCCAATTACCCGTTGGCGTTCAAAGGCCAAATTGATGACAGATCTGCTGTGATTGACATTTTCTAAGTTCCTCCTCCAGGGAATGTCAGAGAGGAGAACAATGGCCTTGAGGAACTCATTTACGTTGAGGAGCATTCTAAAATATGGGCCTAAGGCTAAAAATCCATTCACCCGATTTTCGTGCCGCGCGATGTCGCATCCTTTTTCCACGACCAACGCGGCGGAAACAAACAATGCTTTCAAGCGTCTGTCGCTCGAAAATCGCGTGAATGGACAGCCAGCCTTAGGCTAGGGATACACTGAACGCGATTTACCCATCGCGCGCGATTTTCGCACGAATCTCTTTTGTTTCGGAGGCATTGCGGCATGAAATAACAAAGAAACAACGCGCGCGATGGGTAAATCGCGTTCAGTGTATCCCTAGCCTTCGCCCAAGAATCCATTCACGCGATTTTCGTGCCGCACGATGTCGCATCCTTTGTCCACGACCAACGCGGCGGAAAAAAACAATGCTTTCGAGCGTTTGCGGCAAGAAAATCGCGTGAATGGATTCTTAGCCTTAGGCCTGCTTTCCATTGGCGCGTTTCCGTCCGCGGAAACGCACCAATAGAAAGCAGGCCTTAGCCTTAGAGTTCATCGTCTGCCCGAAGACGTGCAGGATTCCCTACATTTCATTGTATACGGAAGTTGTCGGTGCTTTCCTCAAAATCAGACGACTCTGATATTCACGGTCCGCTTCGAGAATGTCGTTTACCGAAACGGGTTATGTGCGCTTTAAAATTAATCATCCCTTCTCCCTTCTCACTGACAACCAGATCCGTATTGCAGATCCTGCAGTGTATCCTAGTGTCCACACCCTTTACAACAGCATGGGCGAAATCTTCAAAACGGTTTTTGCCCAGCTTCTCGTTGACGTTCCTTACGCTCAATCTGTCTGTTGTTGGCCCTGAAAGAAGCATGAAAGACCGCTCGTCATTACATGTATGTACACCCTTAATCAAAAGTAAATGCACAGCGAATAAACTTAAATATTTCCCAAAATCTTCGGTGAATCAACCTTTGCTTTTTACGGCAATTATTTAGGGCCCCAAGGCACATTTTGAGACCAAAAATATCATCAACTTGCATGAGTTGTATTTTTGACAAAAGTTTCAAATTTGTATAAAAAAGTGTGATTTTCAATTGCATATTTTTTAAAACTGAAACCATCGCAATTTTAAAGCTTTCCTGGTTCTACACACGAAGACATTTTGAAACTTTCAATCGGAGCTTCCATATCGTAATTATGAAGAATTTATCAGAAAGTTTCAGTCGAAACTCCAGTCAACAGTCCAAGTCTTATTTTATAGTCGACCTTTCCTTGTCATGCTTATTGTCCCAAGATCAAACTCACGAAATAATAAGTCCTATTAGGTATCTACCGAAAGTGTCCGTAAACGTAGACGTATATTTCGTCCATGACCCTATGGTAGATAATACATGATTGGTGAACCATACGTTCAGAGTATGAATAGGGGGCGGGCTACTATTCATGATCTTTGAATAGTTGAATACAAATTGATGACGAAACTTCAATCACCAGCCAATACGGTTGTGTTTTCCATGCAGGCATTCATTCAGGGCGAGTTTTTTTCCCGTCAGATTTTATTCTTAATTTTAATGAGCTGTGAGGTCCCATGCGCTGCTGACACCAAGCGGTAATAACTGGTAATAACAATTCCGTCAAACGACAGGCCCTTGCTCTTTCTACCTATTTAGAATGAACTTACACAATAGGCTGCAAATCCATATGAATGTTAAACCATCGTAGATTTAATCAAGGATGCCTGTTCTCGTCACGCAATACTTCTGAATGTCAGAGGTCGAGATCACAGTCAGCCAGCTCTAGAGTAGTAAACTTCTCATAACCTCAACTGGAAATTGGCTAGTGGTAGACTGGCCACTGTCTTCAGGATCGGAAACCATTGACATCGCTCCGATGCCCTTTTCTTGTTTTAAGCCGGTAGCTGTTTTGAAAGCGCGAACAAGCCTGCTTCTTAAGCGGGTGATCCACTGTTGCGATTTTGGCTTGAGACGGCGTTCCCTTGCGGTTACCTTATATGGCAATCGGAAGACCCCGTCTCAAGCCAAAATCGGAACAGTGGATCACCCGCTTTAATCAATAAACTGCGTCTAGTTTAGTTTATTTCGGAATCCATGATCTCAATACATCGAGTTTTACAATGGAGCCGATTGTGGTCAAGTCGTTTGTCTAAGTAGTTTGTCTAAGCCACAACAGCCTTAAATCCCTTTTCTTCCGTATGAGACACGGACACCTCCAATCAGAAATTGCACTTTATGTAGGCGAAACAGGGTGGGATTAACTCATTTTAACATTGTCTGGGTGATAGGGACTGTATGACCAATCACAGCCGAGGTTACACTGCTGGACGTAACATACGTTCATCATTAGTTTACGTTCAAGAGTTTTGGTAGATACCTATTCATCCCAGGTCAAGTTAGTAAATGGCGTCAATTCCGTAACAGCTTACGTAGGCTTTCCTGCGTTCGTTGGTAAGGAGGAATTACGAAAGGTGACACCGCCACTCATCCCACACAAAAGACGGCCTCGCCTTGGATTACTCGATGGAGTGTTAGCAAGAGTAACTATTGTTTACCAGGTCATGAGTAGGCCTATTCACAATATTCAGCAGGCTGGTTACAATGTAGATCTAAATGAGATGGAAGGAATAGCCCTGACTTGACTGGAAAACCGAACGAAATTCATTTGGGTCATTCCATGCCAAATCAACCAAGAATCTGACAACATCTCTCAGAATTTTGTGAAACTTTGTGGACTTGTTGGGATTCATGAGTAACCCCAGGATCTCAGATATTTTTGTTGGCCTCTTAATCAGTAAGATATTCGTTAACTAAGTTTTGGCTAATTAGCCCACCCTCGCAACTTTGAACACCTGTATCTTTTCAACTAAAGCAGCGACAGAGTTGGTTTTGGTGTCATTTTAAAGCTCTTGTCATGCCCTACAAATTCATCCGGTATTATTTTTCTACAGGACGTCGAAAAAAAAGTTATGCCTCATCATAAACTTCAAACATTAATATTAAAAAAATTATTTTTTAATTTGTTTCAATTTCTGGTGATAAGTAGCTTATACATGTAATATCAAAAAGCTTCCCTGTGAATTTTGGAGTGGGCACTCTGACAGTTTTAGAGTAATGATCAAATACTTATGACTTGGTCACTCGAAATTTGCCAGTGGTGACACGTTTTATTGTTGAATGCACAAGAAGGTTCCTTTTATGGACCTATTATCATGAATATGAAGCAATGAAGGGATCCCACATAGTAATGAGGGCTTCAAAAAACTAAATTTCACTGGATGAGCATCCTGAGTTGAGGGGGGGGGGTGTCAGTGCTCTAATGGAATTTGCGTGCAGAGAGCCTCTCCAGAGCATGTAGAATGCCATTAACATGATGTGGCCTTTGGTAGGCTATATTACCAGACAGCTACTTGATGAAACTTGCCCGTCTTTGCACCTGCCAAAGACAGTGTAAGTACACCCAATGGTGGATTTCAATCTTAACAGAAAAAAAATGGATTTAATTTCAAATCTACCAAATCTAATGTGGTCCTTGAAGAACTAGGCTACATGTACCGTCATCAGCCGTTGAATTCATCCATCAGCCCTTGACTGCAAGATTTACTAACAGCCATGTCAGCCAGTAACTGCAACAGGAAGNCCATTAGACATATTAGAGCACTGGCATCCCCCTCAACTCAGGATGCTCATCCAGTGAAATTTAGTTTTATGAAGCCCTCATTAATATGTGGGATCCCTTCATTGCTTCATATTCATGATAAAAGGTCCATAAAAGGAACCTTCTTGTGCATTCAACAATAAAACGTGTCACCACTGGCAAATTTCGAGTGACCATGTCATAAGTGCCCACTCCCAAATTCACAGGGAAGCTTTTTGATATTATAAGCTACTTATCACCAGAAATTGAAAACAATTAAAAAATATATTTTTTTTATATTCATGTTTGAAATTTATGATGAGGCATAACTTTTTTTGGACGTCCTGTACAAAAATGTGTAGGGCATCACAAGAGCTTTAAAATGACACCAAAACCAACTCTGTCGCTGCTATGGTTGAAAAGATATAGGTGTTCAAAGTTGCGAGGGTGGGCTAATTAGCCAAAACTTCGTTAACGAATATCTCACTAATTAAGAGCCCATGAACAAAAATATCTGAGATCCTGGGGTTACTCATGAATCCCAACAAGTCCACAAAGTTTCACAAAATTCTGAGAGATGTCGTCAGATTCTTGGTTGATTTGGCATGGAATGACCCATGTTGGAAAATGCTCTGTAACTTCTGTTCACCACCGAATTTTTTAAACCTGAAAAAAACATTTTGCTGGGAAACAAACAGGCTTTAAAGTGACGTTGGTTTCATTCCGACGAAATGACCGATAAAAATCACGCTTTTTAATGGAAATTTCAAACATTTGCCAGAAATGCATTTTATCAAAAATCAAGGTAATTTTTGTCTGAAAATGTGTCTTAAGGCCCTAAACATTTGCCGTAAAAAGCAAAAGTTAAATCCACTGAAGATTTTGGGAAATATTTAAGCTTATTAGCTGTGCATGATTTACTTATGATTAAGGGTGTACCTTCACACTTTGAGTAGGCCTACATGTGGTTATGCCCCATCAAACTGAGCTAGTTCTCAGTTCGTTCTTGAAAATGTTGCCGAACTGATGTTGTGTGCGAACGGAGTGGGCGTAGTGGCAACTTTTTTACAGTATTTTTTACAAACTTCATGGACGGGCGCAGACGGAATGGGTGCTCCAGAACTTCGATGCATTATTTGGCCAACTTTGCACGTTCTCGCCCGTTTTACGATTTTTTGAGGTGGAGCAGGACGGTTTGAGAACTACATTGTACTTCAGTGTGACAGTACCATTAGGTTAAACTTTTCTCATGGTTCACTAATATTACTGTACCAGCTCGGGGCGGACACACAGGCCTACCTGGCAGTTCTTCGCCTCGAGGTGTATCCTGGTTTATCCATATCTTTATCAAAAGATTTACGAGATCTTCCACCGCAAGGCTGTCAGCTCCCACCGCAGCTGCCGGGGCCTGCTCCTCCCGACTTTTTTCATCTTTTACCTGGGGATCGCTATGTTTATAGGCAATGTACAGTACAGAAGCAAATGGCAAATCTGTCGATGTTGGGGGGCCCGGTATCCGAGGTCCTTTCTTATTTTCAAGAGCACAGTCTGCAATTTGTACTTTGTTAGAGAGTAAATACTCTATTTCTAAAATGATCTCTTCATGGGTTTTAAATCCTCTCAGACATAGTGGCATAACGTCTTTCGTCATCACGAAAATCACAACCATCCCTTTGTATCCGTCCTTTTCATAATCCGGCCATCGATGTGTGATGCCTTGGGTACCCCAAGTACTAGGCTTCATCCTATGAATGCCAGATCCCTTCACGTTGGTTTTTCCCACTTTCAATATCACTTCTTTCCCCTTACTCAACTCTTTTCTTATAATCCCATGGAAGGCGACCGAATTGTCTATTTTACTTGCAATCAGATGAGAGAGAGAGCAAGTGAATAGAATGAAAAGTATGTTTCTGATCGTCGTCATATTGAGATGCAAATCAACTCTCTTAATGTTAGGCTCGGTATCATGTTTCGTGCTTTCCCCCAACACATATAAGATCGAACCGTCGCCACCGTCATCAGTATATCCTAATTTCGACAAACCACCCCGAACATCCATTCGAACATCGGCAGAATTTTTCTTGAATTCTCCTGGAACTTCGAGAGTTTTGAAATTAATACTTAGCATCACACATTTGGAGCGTTCCCTCTCCCGGTAGATCCTGTCCACCTCGTTTTCGTCCGAAAGGAAAACAAACCGAATCGGTTTGCAATCCTTATCCCACAAGTCCTGACGCAACACTTCAAAGATGATGGCCTTGACAAAGTATCCGTACGAATCGACGTCATAATGGTACTCTTTACGCCCCAGTTCCTCGTCTTGGACGTCGATCAGGGAATGGGACAGATACCAAAGATTATCTTTACGTGCCTCACCACCGGTCGCCATTTTTCAATATGCCGTCTAGAGTATAACCGTTACACATGTATAAATGACGCGGGCGATAGTTTCATGCTGTTCCATAAGAAATACCGTGACCTACATTCTAGCAGAAATCAAGAGGAACTGTTTATTTGCACAAAATTCGAATTCAAATTCTGTTGATTTGATAAAGAACCCATGGGGTTGTCCGAACACTGCCTCCTGTTGCTCATTTGCAGAACTGACGGCCGCAACAAGAGTCAGATGAAGCCTATCGCGGGGGGTCTATTTTGATTGGTCCGTCCATCTCCAGGTCGTGTTTTGAATACATTCAGTGCACGGCAATCGTATCACTTGACAACGCTGCTCTCAGGCATTTTACTTACTGTTTCAACCAGCTACACTCGCAATCACGCTCTCTGTTCACTCTTAGCCAGACAAACATTAAGAAAACCGCAGTTTGTCATCAAAATCACGAAAAATATTCCTCTCGAAAAGCCGAATCGGCGAATGCACGGCATCGCCATCTTTACAGTTTGAGGTCACGTGATACGGGAACGACCAATCCGTGATCTGATCATGCTGATGACGTAGAACCAAAATCTGGTTCTTCGTTTACTCATCATCTGACTCTGTATTGCGTCCAGCAGATTCTAAAAATAGCAATACGAGTCAGACGTTCGGACTACCCATGGGGCAGAGTGACGAAATTACAATATACACAGATTTTGATTGGAATTGTGTGAAGTAATACAGATAATGATATGATAAAGTTGGCTAATAACAGAATACCGGTAGATGATATCGCTGACGACAAGCAATATTAAAAAGTTACTAAAGCTGCCCATACACGATCAATATTATTTCACAATGGGGCCAAACTAGGGGTATGTGCTTCTGGTAAGATGGGTAGGAGAAAGATTGGCAATAATATTGCCCATTTTGATCATCATATTGTGCAATAATATTGATCGCGTATGGGCTGCTTTATAATCAATGCACCGAATGTTGCATATTATTACAAGCAGGTTCTTATCAGTGGGTCTAGACTAGTATGACAGATGTAACATACATGTGATGGATAATCTAAGATCGGTGGGACATAATTAACAGCTCACGTTATTTGACGTTGGTATAACGTTTAAATCGATAACATCATCAAGTCGAGGATAAGAAGTCCTAAAAGCATTCAAAGATAAATTTTGCCAGTGTATTGCAGATTTGTTCATCTTCATTTGACATAATCCAAAAACGTTGATCATTTTCAGCGAGGTTTTTAAAGTTTGTACATTTTGAAGACAGGAAGTCAAAGAAAATTTCTCTTTTTTGGATGAATTTTGAACAGCTAATGAGGAAGTGGACTTCATCCTCGATCGACTTGTGATCACAAGAGCACACGCTATCTTCTGGTTTTAAATTCTTATGGCGCCCCTTTTCAATTTCAAGGACATGATCACCTGTTCTACATTTCGAGGCACTTTCTCAAGTTTTAGTGATCTGGGCCCGGTTGCACAAAAGCATACTAGGCATAGTATCATTCTATGTTGGTTACCAAACTTGCTACCAAGTTGGTATGGTTGCATAGAACTATACTATCTCTGGTATCATTCTAGACAACATACTACTATGTCTGGTAGGGTTCATAGACATAGACATAGACATAGACATAGACATAGTTTATTTGACTTCTCTTAACCTTACAAAAGGTATCAAGAGGATACATGATGAGATTACATAATCATTGTGTAATGGCTTTCAGGATATGATTAAATAAAGCATACAGTGCATTTAGATTCCCATGACCTTTGTAATTCATAATTCTACTAAATAGTAGTATATTTGGCCTCCAGTTTCTAATATTCGGATAAAGATGTCTCCGCAAATCGTTAAAATATCGACACTTACAAATAAAATGAAATTCATCCAGGACGTCCAAACAGTTACCTAAATGACAGATAGCAGATTCTATAGTATTTCTGTAAAGCCGATTAATGGCTGCTGGAAGTTTAGAAGTACCTGATCGTAGTCTCACTAAGCTATAGATTTTTGATAGGGATAATTTCTTCAAATATGGTTCCAATCCAAATTCGTTCTTATATAACCGATAGCTTGTACAGGTGTCCTTCTCCAAAACCTTTCAGGAGTACTACCAAGTGCTGCCATCTACATGTATGTTACTGAGTTCTTTCCTGACTTGAATATACCGTAGAATCACCTTTCTCCGGTCACTTCATTATCAACTTCGAAGTTCAATCATCATCATCAGAAAGGCATCGTGAGCCTTATGGCTCTTTGCCGTTTTAAACGTTTTAATGTATAAACAATATTTTTGCGCATATGGTGCGGGTAAGGACGGGCTGTCAACATTGATAATAGAACAAATAAGACGGTGCGCTCCTAAACATCCTTGTTGCATATGTACATATCATTGTTTATCATGTAGCACTATCACTTCCTGTTCCAGTAACTATAAGTCCGCGTGAACCTTGCTTGCTTATGCCTGGGTCACAAATGCCACCGGGCGCCGTACGATTTTCCCCACCCAGCGGCTTCCTGTGGATTTTTGAGACTGAAACTCAGATCGAAGCTGAATTATGCCGAAATCGCCTCAATGGATAAGCGGAAATTAAACTAGATCAAACTGGGCACCGTAGAAATTGGCCAAAATGTCTGTTTTTACTCGCCGTACGGTCGCCGTACGGGCCCCGGAGTGGATATGTGACCTAGGCTTAAATCCTTTACAGCAGTCCATCACATACACAGCAGTTCTGCAACTTCCACACGTGCCATTAAAATTTGATAGGCCTAACGTATTATTTACAATTAATTTACAGTACAAATATTATACACACACAGGAATTAACATATAATGATATACTAGTAGGTAATAGAGTATCAAGGTCGCTCACCCACTACAGAAGATATTGTTAAAAAAAAAAAAAATCTTGCTCGGATGCTGAACATTATAGGTGGCCAAGATACAGAAGGATCGACTGACAATGTAATCGAATTAGTAGTCGTACACGTCTATAATTGGGCTCCAATATTTATCTAGACGTGCTTTAAAGGAATTTAAAGATGGGGCCATTACTACATGTTCAGGTAGACTGTTCCATCTTTGGACGATCCTGTTCGTGAAAAAATTTCGTCTCACCTTTGTATAAAATCTACCGACCGCCAATTTCAGGGGATGCCCTCTTGACCCTATGATTTCTGAATAGGGTATTTCAATATTGCATCTGGTGAACCCGTGTGCCAGCTTATACATGAGAATCATATCTCCTCTTACCCTTCGGTGTTTGAGGGTTGGTAATTTGAGGATTCGTAGCCTTTCGCTGTAGGGTAAGTTCCTGATAGATTTCACCAACTTCGTTGCTCTCCGCTGAACTTTTTCAAGATTGTCTGCATCAGTCTTAGAGTAGGGGTTCCAAATCTCTTCCGCAAATTCCAGGTGCGGGCGGACTAAGGACCTATAGAGGGGGTGGTAAAACTAATCTTGTCCAGGCACAGAAAAGTACGTTTGATGGTGGCTAAAATGAAGTTTGCTCGCTTTGCGATAATGTTGATGTGTTCTTTTCATCTAGGTGAACTCCAAGGTCCCTCTCATTCGATACGTTCTTGATGAAGTTGTTGGAGCCGTCAGGGTTTTGTAGATAATACGAGGTGCGGAGACTCGTTGTTCCAATATGTAAGCATCCGCATTTGGGGATATTAAAGGTCATTTGCCATCGAGTTGCCCACCTCTGTAGTGCAGTCAGATCATCTTGGAGTAAACTAGCTTGGGGGGCAGTATCAACTATGCAGAGTGATTTTGCATCGTCAGCAAAGAGTTTGGTATCACATCTAGTCACATCTGGCATGTCGTTGATATACATAATAAAAAGTATAGGACCCAAGACGCTCCCTTGGGGTACTCCACTAGTCACAGGTCGGGAAGTGGAGTCGCTCTGGTTAACTCCTACGTATTGGTGGCGGCTTGATATAAATGATCTTAGCCATCCCAGTAGAGGTTGATCGATACCTAAATTGGCCAATTTAGTTAGTAACCTTTCGTGTGGGACGGTATCGAACGCCTTGGCGTAGTCTAGAAAAATGATGTCGACATTCGATCGGTGCTCAAGAGCTTCTGCACAATATTCAAGTGTTTCGAGGAGATTGGTAGGACAACTTCTACGAGGGATAAATCCGTGTTGGTGTTCACTAATTAGATGGTTGTCGAGAAGATGATTTAGCAACTTGTCGCGTATAAGGGATTCCATTATTTTACAAGGGATGGAAGTAATACTAATTGGCCTGTAATTAGATGGTAGGCTTTTGTCACCTTTCTTGTGTATGGGTACAATTCGTGCAGTTTTCCAATCCACGGGAACTTTTGATTCTTGGAGACTTTTGTTGTAGATGGAGGCCAGGGGAGCAGCCAGGAAGTGCCTCAGTTCATATAGGAGTGCCGGATGGATCCCATCTGGACCGTGACTCTTCGTGACATCTGAGAGGTTAAGCTTCTTTAGGACATCCTCTGGGGTGAACAACAGCTCTGATATATGGCTGGATAACTGAATTCTGGGTGGATTAGGAATGTTGTCCAAAGTCTCATTCGTGAAGACACTTACAAAGAATTCATTTAGGGACCTTGTCCAAATTTCGCACACATTTGCGCCGTGCGAATTACAGGCGAATATTTTCGCATGTGCCGCTGCGAATAGGCACATACGAATTCGTTCGGTCGCGATTTCAGTGCGAATATATTCGCACGTCGTGTCCGAATTTGAAATTCGCGCTGGCTGTCGGTCATGTTTTGTGGGCGAATGTAAGGCGATTTCTGTGCGATTCTGTTGCGAATTTGGGGCGAAATATTCGCTTGCGGCAGCAATGCATGCACGTTTTTATCATGCGGTTTTTATTGTGTGGATAGGCCTAGTTGATTGAACATGATCATTTTAATATTGCTTTCGGAAGAAAAGAAAACCAACAAGTCATGAAGTTGGCGTCAGGCCAGATTCACCATCGTGGATATTCGCCGATGTAAACATTAAAATTAGGCCACAATCTTTGCTCAGTAAACATCGTTTTTTCACCAAAACTCACAAGTATTTTTACTCTTATCAACAAAATGAATACAATCTTTTATAAACAGGCCTTGAATCATGAAAAACGATCAAATTGACTGAGATTTTGACGGTTTTTATCAGGTTCCCCTCGTCTCGGTAAGACCTCCATCCCATAATATGGCGACCGGTATGAAATTTGCATACGGCAGGTTGATGAGTCGGCCTACTTCCCGACTTTCTTGACAATGTGTTCATGGAATGAATCGAAATTTTATCCGAGGAAATAAACTTTGGATTTGTTTATTTACTACAGATGCCCCAAAGTTGCTAAATCAGCATGCAAGCAGAGTATATAGCGCCCCGCACGTGGCATACATTCTAATTTGAGCTGTCAATCAAACTAGGCCAGCTGACTTTAAAATGGTGTCACGATGATTGTTGATGTTCGTCGGCTTGTGAGTCATGTGTAATCGATAAAATCTACACACCTCGATGCCAGAAAGATTTGAAATTCAGGTGAATAAAAGTTTGCTTACTGAGGAATCATTTCCTTACACACCAACTTTGTCCCATATCGATAAGTGAGTACATGAAGGGCCGTTTGTTGCGAGATGAAAACTTTTTCGTGCATCGGTGAAATGGCCGAAAACGAGGTCGTCAGTTCCGGTGTGATATTCGCACATGGCGCGATGATTGATCATGCCTGCGAATTTGAGGCGATTTCAAGGCGAATACTAGGCGATTTGGGGGCGAATAATGACGTAGGTCACAAAATTCGCACCGCCAGACAGGGCGGTGCGAATATTTGCGGAGGGCGAATTTGAGGCGAAATTTTGCTGTGCGATTTTATACAAATTCGCAACAATTTCGGACAGGTTAAATTCGCCCAGAATTCGCACGGTGCGAATGTGTGCGAAATTTGGACAAGGTCCCTTAAGGCTGCCGCCTTCCCCTCATCGGTGGTGTGTAGAGTTCCCAGATTGTCAACCATGGAGGGAAGTTGGGAGCCACCATTGGTTCGTGACTTGTAGTACGACCAAAAGGCCTTGGGATTGTGTCTTGATTCCTTGGCAATTTTCCGCTCATATTGCTTTACTGCCTTCCTAACTGCTCGTGTTGCTTGGTTTCTACAAGTTATATAATCGATGTACATGTAGTCGTTGCCCTCACGCGTTTGTAAATAGCGCCTATAAGCCTTGTGTTTTTTTCTTACTTTAGCCAAAGCAACATTGTTCATCCACAAGGGTTTTAGGCGTTTGCCATTGCCAATAACTACTCTTCTCAGGGGTACATGTTTATTCCTTAGTTCCATCAGCGTATCCTTGAACAGTTTCCATGACTGCTCAGCGTTTAAGTCCGATAGTCTTTCTTCAAGATTTTCCTCAGCAAGCTCTTCCCTCAGTGACTGGTAATTTCCTTTACTGTACTGGTACTTTAATGGACGTGTTGATTGTGGTCCCTGGCGAAGCTCCTTCTTGATGCCGAAAAGTAAGATATCATGGTCACTACGGCCAAGACCTGGAAGGTGTGTGACTTCATCCACACAATCCTCTTTGCTGGCTAGAATAAGGTCTATTAGTGAGGAGGTAGTGCCGTCACGATGTCTGGTGGGACTTTCTACTTTCTGGGTAAGGAAATTATCTTTAACTGTATCCAGGAACATTGATGCAATATGGAATTTTGGTTTGGAAGAGTACTCCGTCGTCCAATTTATTTCCGGTAAATTCATGTCCTCACAGACAACAGTTGTCTCACTGAGTGATGAAGTTTCCTTGGCCATCATCATGTTGAAATGCTTGTTTTCAAGTGCCGTGCTGCTGGGGCTACGATAGACACAACCGAAATGTACTGGTTTGGAGCAGCTATCCCAGAAATCCATCCAGAGTGCATCATGGTGGGTAGGGTCAGTTGAAATTTTGTCGATGAACACTCCTATCTTCGCATAAACTGCCACCCCTCTTCCAGATTTGTCTAAGTTGTGGACTGGAGCTTGGGTACCCTGGGATGGTTATTTCTTTCTGCTTTAGGGGATTTCTGGAGTTCTTCGGTTTGACCTCGGTAATTGCGACAATAGCGAGGTTTCGCAACTTGACGAACTACGAACTACGAACACGAAATACGAAAATAGAGTTCGTATTTCGTATTAAGCAAATTTTTGGTTTCGCATAAAATACGAAATACGAAATACGAATGCCCGTTAAATGCGCAGTAGCTGTCGTAGAAGGCGCTTTTACTAAAATTGGCGACTGAAGATGAAGTGGAGCCGGGAGTGGAGCATGCTGTGAGCTTATGCCCGCTGTACACGATCAAACGCCCTGCCAACACCTCAAACGTAGGCTCAGAACATGATAGGCCAGGGGGCGCCATCTTATTTGTCTTCGAGCTGTGGAGGTGTCAACATCCTCTGGTGAGCTGACCCAGCTGGGAATCGAACCCACGCTCTGTTATCTTTGTTTCACCGTCTTCCCCATTCGCCCACCGAACTTGATGGTAGGCTTCCAAGGTTTTCTAACTCGAAGGCCTACGCCTATGACGAACACAAATCATGACCGTGTCAGTTGGCTCGTTGGCTGAGTGGATAGAGTGGTCGACTGCAAAGCACAAGGTCGACGGTTCGAATCCCGTCTATGACTATAATTTTTTTGTATGGAATAGGCTGAATTGAAGTTCTGAATGTCAGAGTTCGGTTCGGACTTGGCTCTTCGACGCAAAACCGCCGAAGAATTCACAAAATCCTCGTGAGGAATTTATACCAAGAGCGAAAAACGAAATCTTTTCACACATAAATTGATGACGTCATCTACAAATCGTAGGTGGCAGTGCGCTTTTCGTCTCACCCGCTAGAACTGACCAATTTCCCAAATAGGACTAACCATTGCATTTCCGAAGTGACGAACTGCGAACTTTCCCCGACGAACTTGGGAAGACAAAAATTGATGACATATCACGCAATTCGTGCTCGTTTTTCGTAGTTCGTGAGGATGCGAAACCTCCCTAATATCAGGTTGATGTTCGTGGAGTACTGCTGACAATTCATTAATTTTGTTTGGGAGGGAATCCGCATTTGTATAAAGGCAAAGAAAGCTATCATGAAAGTTGTCTGCGAGCTTGTCAGGTACTGTTTTACTTACCTCCCCCCTGACTGGGGTCTTTCCGAAAGGGCTTCTTTTTAACAAGCTTGTTATCCCTTATAGTATACTCACCTTCTCCAGCTGCCTGCCTTCTCTCAGCTTCGATCTTTAGGGCCTTGTACTCATCCCGTTCTCTTTTTGATCTATCTGGTGCCATACTAAAGTTAAGATTTTTGGATCTTGCACCATGTCTGAAGTGATACATCACCTTCGACTTATCGTCCGATGACGATAAGACTAGTTTTATTGGTCTCGGATTCGCCTGCTCTGGGTTTAGCTTGCCTATTCGATTGTGGGAAATGACACTTACCAGCGGGGTGGGACCAGTGACGAGTGGTGGTGCCACGTCATGCTTATTGTCGTGTACTGATATGGCTATGAGTTTCATAGCCTCTGCGATCTTGCCACAGTCAGCCCTCTCAGTTTCTTGGGGGGTCTTTTCCTCCGGTATATTATAGAGTATTAGGTTACTTTGACGTCTCTGTGTGTCGTGAAAATCTGACCTGAAAGAATCCAGTTTTGTGTCTAAGTCTGATTTTACTACAGCCAATTTCTCATCGATGCAGGCTGATACAGCTTGCTTTACTTCAGCTTTAATCGTCCGATTTATGTCGGATAATTGTGCATTGATGTCTGTGCGTAGTTCCGAGAATCTCTTGTCTTGTTCAAGGTTCATTTGTTGGAACATTTCCTTGATATCCTGAAGTAAATTAGTGTTTGCAGGAGTAGAATCCATTGGGTTTGGGTCAAATGATGGGCCCTGGGGATGATACTGCCTCTTGGTAGCCATATCCTCAGCCTCCGAGTCTGCCGATCTGTCTCCCCAGGTCCTACATTTCTTAGTGGCCATCGCAGACACGTCTGAACTAGGTAAGGGTGTTGAACTAGTAAAATTAGGTGTCGCAGGCCTTAGACCGTGTCTTTCACCTGTACAGGGGGTGTTCATGAGTGAATCCGAGAGTAAATTCCCTACAGCTGCTGTTAGTTCTGTAGAGTTATTTGGATTCTGGGGTGCTCCATCCATTAGCCAGACGTGGAAAAAGGGTTACAGTTAGATCCTATCTACTAGTGGGTTGCAGTAGTGTTATATGGTACGTAGCCTAAGACACTATGCGGTTAGGCAAGTTAATATTATGTTAGTGAAGCATAGTTATGTTAGAACAAGCATTGCATAGCAGGAGATATTACACAGGCTAAACAAAGAGAATCAGCACCGAGGTCTAACCAAAAACGAAAAATAAAATTTTAAGAAATAAAATTTTAAGAAATAAACAACAAAAACTTATCTATACTATAATTGACGTACGGGAGGTAGGGACCTAATGTTTGTGATCGTTCTCCTCCTAAGTTTGGCTTTCAAATCACCGTCCCGTGACCGCTGCCCTGCTGTGTCTAATAATGTGCCATAAGTCGACGTGGGATTCTTTTTCGATGTTTTCCCCCGTTTTCTGTAAAAAAACACCTTTTTGTTCCATAATCGAAAGACAGGAGAGTTCCACATCCGTCCGACAACGTAGCGCCTAGCGGCAATTGGAGAAACTACGATAAATACCAGTGAGACCAGTGAGACTGTTCACATATTAATATTCATGCGCGATATAGTTCGTAATGTATCGGTACTTTATATTCAATCGCAGTGTTTTCTTCAGTCTTTGATACAAAAAGTGTCTGTTATTTTGATAATTATCTATATTGACGTTGGGGAGGTTAACGATTCGCCTCTTTTGCCGAAATTTGAACACATGAAATTTTCCAGCGCCGCCTGACATATCCGAACAATACATTCATGCATATTAGCGCGCCTTACAGCGCACAGTCGCCATGGCCGAGTGGCAAAGCAGCCTGCCCATACAGCAGAAGGTCTCGGGTTCGATACGCGGGGCATGTATATTTTCTTCGCCTTCATTTATTAGAATTTTGTTTTTTTCTTTTTACCTTTCTCTTTTTTCATCGTGTATTATATGACTTTGCGTTTACTTGGCATGGGAATGCATGTAAATCATGTATAATTAGGCCCATCAAATATCATTATGGCAACATGGTGCGTAGCGCCTAGCGGCAATGAGGGTGCAAATGAAGGTGTTCACAAGGTGTTCGCCATACTTCGCAACGTAGTCCTACTTAGCCTGCAAGT
>NMRB01001826.1:88460-99879 GCA_002633025.1 Notospermus geniculatus | reverse complement strand
CGGTTCGCTCGCGCAAGGCGCTCGCCGATGGTGGCCCCCCAAACCAACGGGCGTGGCGACGCCCCTGCCTATGATGAACCTATAACAGCGTGCTGCCAATAGTGTCCCTAGTGCTGATTGTCCTGGGTTCAAATCTCGACTTTGTCAGATTTTTTTTCCTTTTATGCCACTGACACAAACACATGTAATCAACATATAGAGCAAGATGTCTTATACAAATTCATAATTCCCATTCAACTCGACAACGAGGGTCCTTTTCTCATCGGTCATCCTCCCTGGCTGATGTTAACTGAGCACGAGGTCCGTGATAGGATTCGGGTTTTTTTCAAGAATGTCTGAATTTCATCGTTTCATCATTTTCTGTGTTCAAATTACATGTAATGATAAAGTATATAAAGTCAATTTCCAGAATATTTAGCAAATTTTCGACCCCAACCGGGGTCTTCTTCAGGCTCGAACTGTACAATCTGAAACTCTAGAAAAGAGTCTTTTCTAGAGATTCTAGAAAAGAGTCTTTTAAAACTCTAGAAAAGAGTCTTTTCTAGAGTTTCGGATTGTAAAGTTCCAGCCTGAAGAAGACCCCGGTTGGGGTCGAAAATTTGCTAAATATTCTGGAAATTGACTTTATATACTTTATCATATTGTGTCGATTTTTGTGCTCGCCTTCTCTTTGGTTCAAATTACATGTACATGTATTACATATTTTGTGTTACAGACATGAACCGCAGCCACAAGTCAAACGTCTCAACAATCAGAACTATGGCCAACGTCTTGCCAGTCGGTATATATTTCTTGGTGACATTCATGACGTTAGTGTCTCCAGTCCATCTCCTTGGTAAGTCCAACTTCACGTCTTGTGTTACTGTTCAACAAATGTCCTTTTTGTGCACGTGAGATATTCCATCCCAGGCAAACATTTTCAGGACCAGACACTTTTGAACCCTTCTGCCGAGGTTTCAGGGTTGCCTTCAACATCAGTCGGCATAAGCAATTAAACATACTGGTCGACAGTCATAATGCCTTCAGTGCGGCGTCCACCATTGGATAAAATATATTCAATTAAAAAAATATACGCAAGAGGCCGAGGTGTGAATTATTTCAGAGGTTTCTCATTGGCTAAACCAGCGGATGCTTAGAATACTCTATTAATCATCTGACAACTATTTATTATAATACGTAACCATAAGTTATTGTTGGATGAGTTGAAATGACCAAATATGAACAGAATATGAAATAGAATCGGGTTTCTAAGGTGAAAGACATTGCTTCCTACCAGATTCGAACCCTCGGACCCTCGCATGAGGCATCAATCGCCAGCAATAACATGGTTCCTGCAGCTTTTTGGTGAGCAAATTAAGGCCTTTTTAAGGCTGTTTAAGGCCAGTCCAGGAAAAAGTTAAGGCCAAGTTGTCAGGAGTTTTCATGTAGGTTGTGCAACTTGTGGTAAATATTAACTCAGGAGAATGTTGTAAAGAATACATAAAGGTTAGCGCTGACTGAGGGCGGATCCCGACTTTCTCGACCGGGTGGTTTTCAACTGATGAAATAAAATTTTGTTGGGAAGGGGAAATGGTTTAATGAAAATTCAAAACTGAAGTTACCGGTACATCAAATTTAAGGCCTTTTTAAGGCCACTGAGTGAAAAAATTCTATATTTAAGGCTTTTTAAATGCCTTAATCCTGAAAAACAATTCCTGACTTTTAATGCTTTTTAAGGATCCGCGGGAGCCCTGAAGGGGCAGCACGCCTTAACCACTAGGCCAAATCCCCATCTTCAAAAAAGATGGTTCAATGGCCTGTTAAAAATGTTAAACGAGGCGCCCATCAGTACCCTGCGAGTAGTCCAAACAATCTCCGAACCATAACAGTTTTATGTTATACAGGAGATACAAGTAAAGAATATGAAATAGAATCGGGTTTAATATGAACACATATCAAAAGACGTCTTTTTTTTCTCCGGCGCCAGGAATGTAGTGATTCAGGTATCAAAACAAATATTACGAGCAGAGAAACAAAGTAGTTTATAGGGTGGCTGATAAAGGTCATCATATTTTTATTTTTCGTAAGTCGGGCGCCTGACTAGCAGCGAGATTTCGCAGCAGGGACATTTGTGGTGGCAACCATCTCCATAAATACATTAGGTCCTGGAAATGAAGTTGAATTTCCTATTTCGTACTTCATGTTTCGTCAGATTTGCGAAACCTCCCTACTGATGATTCAGGCACCCGACTTAAGGACGACAGCCGGACTGACGGACTGACGGCGGGACGGACACACAGGGGTTTCTCTATATCCCTACCGAACTTACGTTCGGTGGGATAATAAATAATTGCCTTTCGTAAGTCGGGTGCCTGAATCACCAAACTACGCTGCAAAACTCAAGAAATAGCCATATTTTCCAGTCGTGTCTCACGGCCTATTCTTTCGTGTTTAAGTTTCAGAAATATTGGCGAACATTTTAACATGTTAACCGAGTCAAATAGAGGAGTGATGTCCTCTTTTGTCTCTGTTGGGTCGGAAATCGTGAAACCAATGACGTGACGTCATGCACGATGTATAGATCGATTGCACGCCGTTTCCGATCTTTTTCCCGACCGCCGTCGTCAAGGCTACCGATCTCGGTCGGGAATCTAAAATTAGAAACTCCCCGCATGCGCAGTAGGCTGGGTCCGAAAATAAATGATCTTGTCGTCTTTGAGTGACAGCGTAGCCATGCTTCTCTCCGCCCCCTTTTGCCGGTATTCTGAAGAACCGCACGTTATTTGATTGTTCAAAATGTGCCCCACAGTTCTTAACAATGCATACGTTCACCATTTTATATTTTAGTGATCATAATCCGTGTACAAAATCGAGTTTTTAGCCGCGTTTCGGTTTGTTTACATTATTGTCCATCCCGAAATATTGCTTTCGGACCCAGCCCGAGCGCATGCGTGAAACTTCGTTCTCGAGATGACGCACAACAATGCCCGAACGGAGATCGAGAGTCATTGTTGGCGTTGACAACGGTGGTCGGAAAAGATCGGAAACGGCGTGCAATCGATCTATGACATAATATCGAAGAAAGCTGTGACGTCATCTGTACCCCGTAAAGTGCTGACGTCTTGTGGGGTGATTGAGTTTATTGATAGTTCTGTTCGAAAGATTTCTGCATAAAGGAATCAACCATTAAGGTTTAACTGCGAGCGATGAACTTACTGAGGGATACACTTCATGTGTTGCCACCAGATGTCTCTCACTGCCTGAATTTTGGCTTTACGTAATAGGCAGGAGCTTCAACTTTTTTGTGGTGAAGGGGTACAAGAACCTGTCAACTGATGCATTGAATTCCATTTCTGAGGATAACAAAGCTATTTCAGTTAGTGTCGATCCACGTGCAAATGTACGTTAGCCTATTCAAATCTACACAGATGACCCTGCGCTCACATCGTTCGTGGGGTTCTCATTAATTCAGTTCTTTTGTATCATAAGATCAACTAGTCTGAATTCAACAAAATTTGCACTATTAAACGTGCAGAAGGGTCTCTCCTATCATATGGAAGAGTCAGAATGCAAATCTGTTGAGGTTTAAAGGGATACTGTCCACATTCATAAAATGCTAAATTTGTAAGTTGATCCTTTATGGTTGATTATGACCACACCACCCTCAGTGGTGTGGTCAGTATTGTTTTCGCAGGATGAAAAAAATTTTCTCTACCACTTTTTCTTTCCTCCATGTTTTCCGTCAAACTAGGGCATGCACATCAAATCTGACTTACTCAGTCTAAAGATCTAATTGTGCTCTCGCGATGAAAAGGTTCCTGTGCACTTTCATTCAGTTTTGGCTGAGATAATGAACTTTTTTAGCCAAGTAGTTCAGGATCGCTGTAGTCTATAAATAGAATCGGGGATTCCCCGTTTAATACCTGCAGTGCGTGAGCGTAGCATACGTTGTGCCTGTACATGTTGTCCACAACGTCATGACGACGTGTATGTAGATGTGTAGGCCTACATGTACATCCTGATCGATCGTTTGCCAGTTCGTCGTCACAGACGCAGCATTCGAACACCGCCATCTTACGTCAACATAGAAAAGCAGCTTCTGGCAAACCAATTTAAATTTTGTGGTGTAGTCATGAATTCACTTTTACTGAATTCTCAGTTCTAGTTCCTTTATGATTTCAGCCAATAATAAGCGAATAAGCGTATGGTTAGAACTACGATAGTTTTCCAAATATATCCAGCGTTAAAAGATGTGTTCTTGTGAAGAGGATACATTGTAGTACCATTTTCCTTTCAGTTCCACCAAAAAAGCCAGTGTTGTCGGGTTTTGGAACTGCTTCCATCGGATCATATCGTGAACTCGTCTGTGATGCACATCAACCCGGGGCAGGAACAATCACATACAAATGGTATAGACATTCAGAACGCAGGGACGGCTCGGGGATCATTGTAGACGACTGGGAGAGTAGAGGACCAATCGGTACAAGTCAGAAGTATATCTTTAATCCAGTGACGGAAAAGCGTGTGTTTCACCAGGGTCGTCAGCCAGAGTACGTCAGTGGATTGTACATGTGCCGAGCAAGTAATTCGGCCGGAATAAGATACAGTGAATGGGGAGATCTGTTTGTTTACCATGGATGTCCTGGTAATAGTAAGTTCGATGTTCTGTCATTTACGCAATTTTCATATCAAGCTAATTTGACAGTAAATTTGCTTCGAAAACGTAACAATTTAGAAAAAGAAATATTGTACATACAGTCATAAAGGAATCAACCATAAAGGTTTAACTGCGAACGATGAGCTTACTGAGGGATACACTTCCTGTGTTGCCACCAGATGTCTCTCACTGCCTGAATTTTGGCTTTACGTCATAGGCACGAGCTTGAACTTTTTTTGTGGTGAAGAGGTACATGAACCTGCCAACATGATGCTTTGAATTCCATTTCTGACGATAACTGAGCTATTTTCAGTACAATTAGTGTTCCATGTACAAATGTACGTCAGCCTATTCAAATGTACACCGATGACCCTGAACACACATCGTTCGTGGGGTTCTCATTAATTCAGACCTTTTGTATCATAAGATCACCTAGTCGGAATTCAACAAAATTTACAGAGAATGTGCAGAAGGGTCTTGCCTATCACATGGAAACGTCAGAATGCAAATCTGTTTAGGTTTAAAGGGATATTGTCCACATTTATAAAATGCTAAATTTGTCAGTTGAACCTTTATGGTTGATTCCTTTATGATACAGTGTATGATAGCACAATGATAATGACTGTGTGTCAGGTTATTCTTTTCCTCAGTTCACACATAGCATAACATTCTGTCTATCTCACTTATCACGACAACGAAGTCGTCTTCCAGAATTTTGCAAATTTTCGACCCCAACCGGGGTCTTGCCCAGGCACTTTCTACCGTAGTTAGAACTCGAGAAAAGACTGAGCAGAATCACAAATGTACATCTGAGGTATCCTGTGCTCCGATCAGGTGTCAGCAATTAAGGTTGAATAGAGGCCAAGCCCCTTTGGTTGCTGGACCTTATTACAAAGAGAGTGCGTTATATCATTTTGTGTGTCGACTTTTGTGCCTTACTTTGTGGATCAGTTATCACGACAGTTCATTAAATATTTGCAGATCAGTGAGGTAATCGTACCCGCGTTGTGTAATGATCGCACTTGAATAATCCTGATAAATGAACATAAGTAGAATTTACCTCACTCGCATAGCGAAAAAGGCGCTCCGCTGATCTACGAATACTCAATTCAAACTGTCATTAAAACTGAGTAGAGTAATGTCAAACTCAGTTGTTTATTAGCACTACATGCAGCTAACGATTGGTTAATACACATTTGTTTGTGAACAAGACGCACGCTAAGCGTGGCAAATAACCAGGTTTTCGAAGTGGACTAGTGAATAAAATGAAATGGTCCATGGACAATATGCTCACCTGGTTGGACATACATGTTTTGTGACAGATGAAGGTACATATCAGTTATGAGCAATCTGGGTCAAGTCCTTCCTGAGTTATTTTTTGGGTTATGCCACCTGATGGCCATATTTGATGTCCAATCAGGCCAAAACTTCACATGCACATAAATGTCATCGAGAGGGGGCCATTATCACATTTGAGCACTCTTGGTCAAGTCGTTCCTGAGTTATAGCACTTTGATGATTTTCGGGTTGCGCCACCTGGTGGCCAGTTTGGATGTTCGATCAGGCTGAAACTTTACATGCACATGTCAATTATGTAGAGGGAGCCACGTATCGAATTTTAGCAGTGTAGGTCAAGTCATTCCCGAGTTATAGCACTTCGATGATTTTCGTGTTATGCCACCTGGTGGCCATAATGGAAATCAAATCAATCCGAAAGTTGACGTGCACATAAAGGTCATCTAGAAGGAGGTACATATCATGTTTGAGCAGTGTGGGTCAAGGCGTCCCTGAGTTATAGCACTTAGATGGTTTTCAGGTTACGCCACCTGGCGGCCATACTAGTAGTCCAATTGTGCCGAAAGTCAGTATATTTTGAAGGTACCCCTCTTACCTACATTTATGCAAGATAAGAACTTGCTCAGTGAAATAATGGCGAACTGTGGCAGGTTCGTTACTTTTGTACTACTCTGACCTCGGTGACCTTCAAAAGTAGGTCAAATCAAAAACCCGGGTACTATGTTATGTATCGTCGTTAGATATAGCTATGATACAAATTTGGTGACGATCCATCCATTTGTTCAGGAGAAATAGCTCTTTTCCTGTTTTCACATTTAGCCCCCTATTGGCAAAGCCTTGAATCGAATGACGCTGAATATCGAAAGAAAACAATGTCTACTCACAAGCAACATGTCCACAAAATTTCACAAGAAAATCTCAAGTCGTTCCCATGTTATAACACTTCGATGATTTTCGGGTAACGCTGCCTGGCGGCCATATTGGATGTGCGATCGGCCCGAAACTTCGTATTTCAGAAGGTATCCTTCTAGTACACATTTATGCAAGGTATGAAGTGGCTAGGTGAGAAAACGACGACAAGTGCCAAGTTCGTAACTTTTGCCGAACTTTGACCTCTGTGACCTTGAAAAGTAGGTCAAATCAAAAACCCGGGTATTATGTTATGTATCGTCATTAGATATACCTATGATAAAAATTTGGTGACGATCCGTCCATTCGTTCAGGAGAAATAGCACTTTTTGTGTTTTCACATTTAGCCCCCTATTGGCCAAACCTTGAATCGAATGATGCTGAATATCGAAAGGAAACAACGTATACATACAAGCAACATGTCCCAAAAATTTCAAAAGAAAATCTCAAGTCGTTTTTAAGTTATCAGGCGGACAAGAGAAAAGCGACCGCCCGAACGCCCAAACGCCCGCCACTTTCGGTAATTTAATAACCAGGACTTTCTTCGAAAACCTGGTTAAAAATGGATTTAAGTTCCCCTAAAGTCCACAGTGTGGTGACTCAAAAACAAAATTATTTTATTTGTACGCGATTTTACTCATGCATAACTAATCGTGTTGACTATTTTTGCAGTTGTTCAGGCAAATAGAAGGGGTGACAGCTTATTACGTAATCACCCGTCACCCCTTCCATTTACCAGATGAACTGCGAATGCGACAAGCACCATTAGTTATGCATCAACGACTTCGCCTACGAATAAAATAATTTTGTGTTTGAATCACCAGACTGGTCCTTTATCTTATTCTTTGCGGAGGTTAATTTCAGATTTTGTGTATTTCAGGTTCCCAGTACGAAGTCAGCGCCTCAACATTTAAACCTCGCTTAGGAAGCAACATGACTCTCTACTGTCGGATCCCACATCCGAGTGGAGAGTTCGTGAAGTGGAAGCAAAGCTGGGATGCATTAGATTACCCACCAGACACACGTGGATGTTATCCTACATTTCGCAGCGATCAGAAATGCCGACGTCCAGGCAAGACAACCAAAACATTCAACTTCCACAATGATTTTGTTTGGTCTTCAGCATCTGGTTATTGGCTATGTACAGATACGGGGCTGAACTGTACAAGTCATCCACTGACGGTGATAGTCCCAGGTATATATCCCATCACGGTATCAGAAATTCAATGAAATGATCTGAATGATTTTGGGTTTGATTTTCCAACACATCATAAGAAATCCAAGAATAGCTTTAAATACCAGTGAATAAGAGACATGTTCATGATACAAGGCATTTATCCTTTCACCTATAATCTGCTTACGCCAGTCCGGGTATGAATCACCGCGTCAGAAATTCAATAATTGAAATCGTCTAAATAATATTTGGGGTTAATTTTCCAACATATCATAAGAAATCCAAGAAGAGCTTTTAATACCAATGAAAACAGACATATTTATGAGATAAGATATTTATCCTTTCACCTTTAATCTATTTACATCAGTCCGGGAAACGTCCCTTAAAAGAAAAGAAACGGTTCCGCTTTTGGATTCACACCTCATCCCATTTCAGATTCCGAATCTGAATTCGGAAACTGTCAGGCCGAATTTCGACGCCAAAACGTGAAATCGAAATCGGGATATGAGAAATGAACTTCGGGATTTTTTTAAAAGTTATTTGTGAGTTTCCGCAAGCCTGGCAAAAAACGAAATACGAAATACGAAATTGGACTACACTTCAAGGCCGACCTAATGTATTTCTGGAGATGGTTGGTACAACAAATCCCGGACAACAAATATTGCCTGCTGCAAGTGCGTCTTTTAGCATATGACGCAAGACCGATAGAGTCGCAGTGTATATTACACTTGGAAATGTTCTTTCCTTTCCACTTCATAGCTACGAAGTGGAAATTTAAAGAATTCAAGGTGCACCAACTATCTCGATCTTACATTATGCTAAAAGACGCACTGGCAGCAGGGATATTTTTTGGTAACATCTCCGTCTTCTGAAATACATTAGATCATGGAAATGAAGTAGCATTTCGTATTTCGTACTTCGTATTTCGTCAGGTTTGCGAAAACTCACTATTGTAACAGCACGACCACTCTCATGACTCTCTCTCGTTTCACAACCGAGTTTGTATTTCTGTTGTGGTGTTTGTTAGTAATTCTCGGTTTCTAAGCGGACGTCAGCCACATCGAAATGCATTAGCCTCTTTTCCGAACCTTCCGATGTTCTCCCTTCGTAGGCTAGGTGCAGACAGACGGCAAATCTCAATGCGGTAGGGGTGTTTTAAATGATGAGTCTAAAGCGTTGGGTCAGTCGACCTTAAAAACACCCCTAACGCATTGACATTTGGCGTCAATGTGCACATTGCTTAGTTTTTAGGTGCCCCGCGTCCGAATTCGGACGCTCTGAGCTTCCATATTCGGACTCCGAAGGACATTTCCCGGACTGATATCAGTATCAGTATGAGACACATTGGAAGCAATAATCCGAGTGATCTGGACTCGTCATAATCCAGTAGTAGCTTTTGATAAGAGTGAAACCACATACATCTATATATATGGACTTGAGTGTCACTAGAACGAATTTTTTTGACAAAACAGTAATAATGAGTAAAATGTGTGGCTTCACCACCAGGTGATAGATATATGACTGGTAATTATAAAATTATAAATGTGTAGCAAGGAATGAAGATTTCTCGTCGACCAGTGCCGTAGTGCATTTTTCTGCCGCTAGCGGCAAACCAAGGATCCATGATGTGATTACCTTTAACGACGAATGCTAGAACAGCAAGTTTCTTTCGCTGAAATTACGCTGGATCGTTAGACATTTCATTAACACATCTTTCATGTTCTTCAGTGTTGAAAATGGTAAACAAGCCATACACACCTATCAAGGCTGGTGATAGTGTAAACATTAAATGTGAAGGTGACAGCAGTCTTGTTTCGTGGATGAGGTGGTACAGGAATAGCTGGCGGATCAGATCTGGTATTACAACAGACACACGACAAGACTCAGATGGTGGCACAATTGGCATCACTCAGCTGACATTCACAGCAAGAAAGGAAGATAACCAGGCCAAGTATAGATGCGAATATTTTAACAGAATGTTGTATAACCAAGTGACCATCACAGTATATTGTAAGTAGGATATGACTAATTTATCATTCAGCCATTTGGTGAGAGTTAATAATAATCTGGACAAAGCAGTCAAAACTTCTGCACATCTCGTACTTCTACCTATGCATCAACCGCTCCATTATAAAGACAGCAATGGTGAACATCCTGTGTTAGTCATGTGTGACAAAGTTTCAGAACGCCTCCGTCGCTTTACAAACAAGCGACATTTTTGTGGGCAAAGATTGAACAATAGTGTAGCAGATTGCAAGTAAATGGAGAATTGTATACTCGAACATTAAAGAAGGTTTAACGCATCACAGTATTGAATTTTACGACATTTTCAAAGTGTTTGGACTGTGCAGGCATAGGTCTAAGGCTGGGTTTACATAGAGCGTGTCGATACACGGAAGACACGCTACGGTACGCGTAGATATTACGACACGCCAACACGGCGGTTTACATAGGCCTCCATCGTGTGTCTGTCATTTGACACGATACCTCGAATTTTGGCATTATTTTCATTAGGTATCATGCATTTCGTGATGCAAATAAGAAAAGATGTGATGTTTGATGAGGAAACATCCTAAAATGCCCATCTCCCTACTTCAAAACAACGCAAGATCTTACACGCCTGAAAGAACGAGCATGCTCGTTCTCTTCAAAACCTGTATATACTCCACTCTCTACGTAACCCCACGCGTATAGACCAATGTAAACGGCAGATTGGAAAATCCATTGTCAGTTAATCAACACATGCGTATGTCAACGTACCGTGTCGAGTAATCGTGTTTCGTGTGGCTCTATGTAAACCCAGCCTCATAGCCTCGTGATGGTCCCCAAAATGCTTCCCTGATACGTACTTCAAAGAATCAAGACCTAGTTTTCAGCTCACAATGAAAAAACTGCAGGCAGAGCTCTAATGCATTCAGGTAGAGGATAGTACATTTTACACTAGACTAACGTCGGAAGACGTAAGCAATTTCTGAATTCAATACAGCGAGGCTTTAAAGGATTGCCTTAGTTTGTGGAGGCCTATAGAAGAATTCCACTGAGGTCATCAAATAATATGTGACTGGCCGTCAAAATGACGCAAAGTGGCGTCAATAGGGGTGTATTCGACTCGCTGTTCTCAACTGTACCTGAACAGGCCGAGAACACAGGAACGTGTTCTCGAGTCTCGAACTGATAAGTGCATGTTACTAATGGTTTCACTTCCGGCGTCAATACTCATGCCTAAAACGCCCATTTTGTTCAAGAATATTTCAAAATTATTCTGTTATAGAATTAGGATATGACATTCATGTCATTTCTGCTTGATCCTACACCTCGAATCATTACACTATGATCTGACGAAAAATCTATATATTATAAAATTGCCGCCAGTGTCAGCCATCTTTGTTCTCGACTGTTTCACC
>NMRB01001826.1:72967-83858 GCA_002633025.1 Notospermus geniculatus | reverse complement strand
TGACGGACGCCTCGTTTAAACATGGGCCATTGAACCATCTTTTTTGAAGATGGGGATTTGGCCTAGTGGTTTAAGGCGTGCTGCCCCTTAGTGCTGGCGATTGATGCCTTATGCGAGGGTCTGTGGGTTCGATTCTGGTAGGAAGCAATGTCTTTCACCTTAGAAACTCGATTTCTATTTCATATTCTTTAATGTTTGAGTATACAATTCTCCATTTACTTGCAATCTGCTACACTATTGTTCAATCTTTGCCCACAAAAATGTCGCTTGTTTGTAAGGTGACGGAGGCGTTCTGAAACTTTGTCACACATGACTAACACAGGATGTTCACCATTGCTGTCTTTATAATGTAGCGGTTGATGCATAGGTAGAAGTACGAGATGTGCAGAAGTTTTGACTGCTTTGTCCAGATTATTATTGACTCTCACCAAATGGCTGAATGATAAATTAGTCATATCTTAGGCGACACTTATTTTATTTCTTGTTTTACGGATCCGCCGCACTTGTTTTTTCGATTTTGGAAAATAAAAATAATTGAAAAAATGGCATTATTTTTTTGCCGCCGCCCACAAACTGATTACCCGATCAATAAAAATAAAAATAATGGAAAAAAACGCTTTATCATTTTACCGCCGACATGCTGGACGAACCTTGTCTGACGAAAATAATTCACAGCGGTTGTAACAATCATTCTCGTTCCCATTCATTGAGTGAATTTTATTATATTTTTATACATTTTTATTTTTTTCATAGCCGCCTGCTACATGCTTTGACAAATATAATAAAAATAATCAAATAATTACAATTATTTTTATATTTATTTTCCACCCTCCTGTCAAGGTTTCCGCGAAAACCAAACGAAAAAAATATGTTTATTTTTATTTTCCTCCCTCCTGTCAGGGGTTTCCAGGGAAAAAATCCGTAAAACAACAAATAAAATAATTGTGGCCTTACTTACAATATACTGTGATGGTCACTTGGTTACCGGTATCCAACATTCTGATAAGATATTCGCATCTATACTTGGCCTGGTTATCTTCCTTTCTTGCCGTGAATGTCAGCTGAATAATGTAAATTGTGCCGCCATCTGAGTCTTGTTGTGTGTCTGTTGTGATACCAGATCTGGTCCACCGGCTATTCCTGTACCACCTTGTCCGCGAATCAAGACGACTGTCACCTTCACATTTAATGTTTACACTATCACCAGCCTTGATAGGTGTGTATGGCTTGTTTACCATTGTCACATCTGAAGAACATGAAAGATGTGTTAATGAAATGTCTAACGATCCAGCGTAATTTCAGCGAAAGAAACTTGCTGTTCTAGCATTCGTTGTTGAGGGTAATTACATAATGAATCCTTGGTTTGCCGCTAGGGGCAGAAAAATGCATTACGGCATGGTCGACGAGAAATCTTCATTCCTTGCTACACATTTATAATTTTATAAAGTAACTCCAGTACTCTCATTTCTCAGGTGGAAGTCATAACTTGGTGTTATCCTTGTACCAGTCATATATCTATCACCTGGTGGTGAAGCCACACATTTTACTCATTATTACTGTTTTGTCAAAAAAATTCGTTCTAGTGACACTCAAGTCCATATATATAGATGTATGTGGTTTCACTGTTATCAAAAGCTACTACTGGATTATGACGAGGTCAGATCACTTGGATTATTGCCTCCAATGTGTCTCATACTGATACTGATATCAATCCGGGAAATTTCCTTCGGAGTCCGAATATGGAAGCTCAGAGCGTCCGAATTCGGATGCGGGGTGCCTAAAAACTAAGCAAGGTGCACATTGATGGCAAATGTCAATGCGTTAGGGGTGTTTTTAAGGTCGACTGACCCAACGCTTCTAGACTCATCATTTAAAACACCCCTACCGCATTGAGATTAGCTGTCTGTCTGCACCTAGCCTACGAAGGGAGAACATCGGAAGGGTTGGAATAACAAGAGGCTAATGCATTACGATGTGGCTGACGTCCGCTTAGAAACCGAGAATTACTTACTAACAAACACCACAACAGAAATACAAACGCCGTTGTGAAACGAGAGAGAGACATGAAAGAGGTTGTGCTGTTACAATAGTGAGTTTTCGCAAACCTGACGAAATACGAAGTACGAAATGCGAAATGCTACTTCATTTCCATGATCTAATGTATTTCAGGAGATGGAGATGTTTGGTACGGTACCAAAAAATATCCCTGAGGTCGAGGTAAGGTAAGGTCGAGATGTTTTGGTGCACCTTGAATTCTTTAAATTTCCACTTCGTAGCTATGAAGTGGAAAGGAAAGAAAATTTCCAAGTGTATATACACCGCGACTCTATCGGTCTTGCGTCATATGCTAAAAGACGCACTTGCAGCAGGCAATATTTGTTGTACCAACCATCTCCAGAAATACATTAGGTCGGCCTTGAAGTGAAGTCCAATTCCGTATTTCGTACTTCGTTTTTTGCCAGGCTTGCGGAAACTCACAAATAACTAAAAAAAAATCCCGAAGTTCATTTCTCATATCCCGATTTCGATTTCACGTTTTGGCATCGAAATTTGACCTGACAGTTTCCGAATTCAGATTCGGAATCTTAAATCGGATGAGGTGTGAATCCAAAAGCGGAACCGTTTCTTTTCTTTCAATGGATGTTTCCCGGACTGATGTAAATAATAGATTAAAGGTGAAAGGGTAAATATCTTATCTCATAAACATGTCTGTTTTCATTGGTATTAAAAGCTCTTCTTGGATTTCTTATGATATGTTGGAAAATTAACCCCAAATTATTTAGACGATTTCAATTATTGAATTTCTGACGCGGTGATTCATACCCGGACTGACGTAAGCAGATTATAGGTGAAAGGATAAATGCCTTGTATCATGAACATGTCTCTTATTCACTGGTATTTAAAGCTATTCTTGGATTTCTTATGATGTATTGGAAAATCAAGCATCATTCAGACTATTTCATTGAATTTCTGATACCGTGATCGGATATATACCTTGGACTTTCACCGTCAGTGGATCACTTGTACAGTTCAGCCCCGTATCTGTACATAGGTAATAACCAGAATCTGAAATCGCAACATAACCGTTATGTTGCGATTTCAGATTCTGGTTGAAGTTGAATCTTCTAGTTGTCTTGCCTGGACGTCGGCATTTCTGACCGAATTTAAATGTAGGATAACATCCACGTGTGTATGGAGGGTAATTTACTGCATCCCAGCTGTGCTTCCACAGCACGTACTCTCCACTCGGATCTGGGATCCGACAGTGGAGAGTCATGTTGCTTCCATAGCGAGATTTTAATGTTGAGGCGCTGACTTCGTACTGGGTTCCTGAAATAGACAAAATCTGAAATTAACCTCCGCAAAGAATAAGATAAAGGACCAGTCTGGTGATTCAAACACAAAATTATTTTATTCGTAGGCGAAGTCGTTGATGCATAACTAATGGTGCTTGTCGTATTCGCAGTTCATCTGGTAAATGGAAGGGGTGACGGGTGATTACGTAATAGGCTGTCACCCCTTCTATTTGCCTAAACAACTACAAAAATAGTCAACACGATTAGTTATGCATGAGTAAAATCGCGTACGAATAAAATAAAATTTTGTTTTTGAATCACCACACTGTGGACTTTAGGGGAACTTAAATCCATTTTTCACAAACAAATGTGTATTAGGCTCCATTTCCATAGAGTTCACGTTGACACTTTTCACGCGCCACGCTTCACGTTTTCCTTTCGTTCCTCGGAGAAAGCATGTCACAGGTCTCGTTGTGCGCTGAATCGAGGAACGAAAGGAAAACGTGAAGCGTGGCGCGTGAAAAGTGTCAACGTGAGCTCTATGGAACTGGAGCCTTACCCAATCGTTAGTTGCATGTAGTGCTAATAAACAACTGAGTTTGACATTACTCTACTCAGTTTTAATGACAGTTCATTGAGTATTCGTAGATCAGCAGACCGCCTTTTTCGCCATGCGACTGTGGTAAATTCTACTAACTTATGTTCATTTATCAGGATTATTCAAGTGCGATCATTACACAACGCGGGTACGATTTAACCTCACTGATCTGCAAATATTTAGTGAACTCTCGTGATAACTGATCCACAAAGTAAGGCACAAAAGTCGACACACAAAATGATATAACACACTCTTTGTAATCAGGGCCAGCAACCCAAGGGGCTTGGCCTCTATTCAACCTTAATTGCTAACACCTGTTTGGAGCACAGGATACTTCAGATCTACATTTGTGATGCTGCTCAGTCTTTTCTGGAGTTCTAGCTACGGTAGAAAGTGCCTGGGCAAGACCCCGGTTGGGGTCGAAAATTTGCAAAATTCTGGAAGACGACTTCGTTGTCGTGATAACTGAGATAGATAGAATGTTATGCTATGTGTGGACTGAGGAAAAGAATAATCTGACACACAGTCATTATCATTGTGCTATCATACACTGTATGTACAATATTTCTTTTTCTAAATTGTGACGTTTTCGAAGCAAACTGTCAAATTAGCTTGACATGAAAATCGCGTAAATGACAGAACATCGAACTTACTATTACCAGGACATCCTTGGTAAACATACAGATCGCCCCATTCACTGTATCTTGTTTCGGCCGAATTACTCGCTCGGCACAAGTACAATCCACTCACGTACTCTGGCTGACCATCCTGGTGAAACACACGCGTTTCCGTCACTGGATTAAAGATATACTTCTGACTTGTACCGATTGTTCCTTGACTCTCCCAGTTCTCTACATACGGGTACCCTGACTCCCTTGAATATTTATACCATTTGTATGTGATTCTTCCTGCCCCGGGTTGATGTGCATTACAGATGAGTTCACGATATGATCCGATGGAAGCAGTTCCAAACCCCGACACCACTGGCTTTGGTGGAACTGAAAGGAAAATGGTACTACAATGTATCCTCTCCACAAGAACACATCTTTTAACGTTAGATATATTTGGAAAACTATCGTAGTTCTAACCGTGCATACACTTATTCGCTTATTATTGGCGTTAGATATAGGCTATCTGGGAAACTTGTAGTTCTAACCAGGGAAGCTTATTCGCTTATTATTGGCTTATTATTGGCTTTCGAACGGAACTATCAATAAACTCAATCACCCCACAAGACGGCAGCACTTTACGGGGTACAGATGACGTCACTGCTTTCTTCGATATTATGTCACACATCGAAACAAGAATCGTTGCGTGACGTCACGTCATTTCGCACTTTCCAACAGAGAAAAAGAGGACATTACTGCTTTATTTGACTCAGTTAAAGGAGCACGGTATTGGATCTCAAATGCGTTATTTGACTGCCGACGTAGAGGGAGCCACCTAGCGGCAGTAACACAAACTACAAAAATGCATTACAAAATGTACGGAGGAAATTGGGTCAACTCGCCAATACGTCGTTGGTCCCTGGGTTGGAGAGTGGCACAGTGGCGCCGGCTGTCGAGAAAAAGTGGCAATACCGTGCTCCTTTAACATACATGTATTAAAATGTCCGCCAGTATTTCTGAAACTTCGAACACGAAAGAAAGAATTCTACTATGTACACTGTTAATGAGAATTCGACCAATTGCGTCTTTTTTAACTCGTTACCAAAAATTCATAAGCGAGCGAAAAATGTAAAACTAAAATTCATCAAAAACACCAACTTTCTACATCCAATTATGTACTTAATCTCCAACCGATTGAGACAATCTTGGTGTCATTCTGTCGGGCGTGATGTCCGCTCTATAACTTAAGAATGACCAAAGATTTTGGATTCATATTTGGTGGAGAGTATGTATCACGGGCCAAAGGTGTGTCGCGTGAAAGAATCGGCCAAATCCGATTCTCTACTTTGCCACCAGGGGGCGGAAAGCCAAAGCACAAAAACTGTGATTACGCCTTTAATACTGAATGAAATTTCACGAAATTTTTATGGTAGGCTCATCTAGCAAGGGTACATAACATATATTACGGGTTTTCAATTAAATTCATTTTTAGAGGTGAGATTAGCTCACCTCTGTGAGGTGAGCTAATCCCATGGTGTGTCGTCCGTCGTCCGTCGTCGTCGTCGGCCGTCGTCGTCGTTAACAGGGGTGGCACGTTTCTAAACCGCTTGGGTTACAAACTTGAAATTTGGTGTACAGGTACCCTATGGTAAAAACTATCTCTGAACCGAAACTTAGCGCTGCTGCTTGTACACTCTGGCCTGTAGGAGGCGCTTTGTGAAAACCTTCTTTCGGCCGTATCTCCTGAACGTGGTTAGCTAGAACCACGAAACTTTTATGGTGGGTTCCTCTGATGAGACTTCGGACACTGCGGTTTCGTCCTGACTAAAAACCCTTAGCAAGGGATGATACTGGATTTGGCTCTCATTTCCATTCAATACTTTATCGCCTGGAAATCTTTTTCATAGGTTGATATTGCCATGGGAATAATCCCGGCCATGACGTCGTGCTGGTGGATAATTCAGTGGTGTTGAAAGCGGTGCTGGTGGTGGTGGTGGTGGCGGAGGGGGAAGCCGAAGAAAAAAATGCAGCCTATCCATACTGTCGCAACAAGGCCCCTCTTTCTCTTGTTATAACCCCCAATCCCTGCGCACGTCCATAAAAAACAATTACGCCACCTTTATTGCTGTTAGTGTTACTAATCACGAAACCGACCAAATCTATAATTGCATTCACTCGACCAGACGCGTTATGCAAAATAGTTGTGTACGGGTCAACCCATTTCATTGACCATGATGGTCCCGCAGGCGGAGTCGAGTGTAAATGGGCTGGCCGTCTATTCATTAGCGTAACCTAAAGGTAACGTATCGGTAACCTATATATTGTCACGTGACAGGTTATTCACCACTCATGGTTGGCGTAGGAAAGCTTCATGGACGTTAAGTCATACGTTATAAGTACACTTTAGTCTTTTACCTATCAAGACTTAGACGCGTGTAACTTCACTAAATGCACACACTTCCACCATGCTTTTGAAGAAGGTACAGGCGTCTAAGTCTTAATCGCGCGATGATCACCCTTGGTGTCTTCGGCCCAAGATGTTTTATGCATACGGCCCCTGGTCCTCAAAATGTTTGCCTCAGGGGTGGAATCTCTCACGTGCACAAAAAGGACATCTGTTGAACAGTAAAGACAAGACGTGAAGTTAGACTTACCAAGGAGATAGACTGGAGACGCTAACGTCATGAATGTCACCAAGAAATATATACCGACTGGCAAGACGTTGGCCATAGTTCTGATTGTTGAGACGTTTGACTTGTGGCTGCGGTTCATGTCTGTAAAACAAAACATGTAATACATGTACATGTAATTTGAACCAAAGAGAAGGCGAGCACAAAAATCGACACAATATGATAAAGTATATAAAGTCAATTTCCAGATCCTTGACACCCATAGAACAAGTCCCAGTCATAAAACAAACTATTGCAATTTGTTTGGGGTCAAGGGATTTTTTTCAAATTTTTACTGGACTAGTTGTCGTGATAACTGAGATAGATAGAATGTTATGCTATGTGTGGACTGAGGAAAACAATAACCTGACACACAGTCATTATCATTGTACTATCATACACTGTGTGTACAATATTTCTTTTTCTAAATCGTTACGTTTTCGAAGCAAACTGTCAAATTAGCTTGACATGAAAATTGCGTAAATGACAGAACATCGAACTTTTATACTATTACCAGAACATCCTTGGTAAACAAACAGCTCTCCCCATTGGCTGTCTCTTGTTTCGGCCGAATTACTTGCACGGCACAAGTACAATCCACTCACGTACTCTGGCTGACCACCCTGGTGAAACACATGCTTTTCCGTCACTGGATTAAAGATGTACTTCTGATCTGTACCAATGGGTCCTTTACTTTCCCAGTCCTGATGAGCCCCATCATCATTGGTCCAGTAATGTGAATATTTAAACCATTTGTATGTGATTGTTCCTGCCCCGGGTTGAGCTGCATCACAGACGAGTTCACGATATGATCCGATGGAAGCAGTTCCAAAACCCGACAACACTGGCTTTGGTGGAACTGAAAGGAAAATGGTACCACAATGTATCCTGTTCACAAGAACATATCTTTCTGGATATATTTGGGAAACTATCGTAGTTCTAACTATGCATACGTTTATTCGCTTATTATTGGGTGAAATCTTTCGAACAGAACTATCAATAAACTCAATCACCCCACAAGACGGCAGCACTTTACGGGGTACAGATGACGTCACTGCTTTCTTCGATATTATGTCACACATCGAAACACGAATCGTTGCGTGACGTCATGTCACTGGTTTCGCGCTTTCCAACAGAGAAAAAGAGGACATCACTGCTTTATTTGACTCGGTTAACATATTAAAATTTCCGCCAGTATTTCTGAAACTTCGAACACGAATTCTACTATGAACAGTGTTAATGAGAATTCGACCAATTGCGTCTTTTTTAACTCGTTACCAAATATTCATAAGCGAGCGAAAAATGTACAACTAAAATTCATCAAAAACACCAACTTTCTTCATCCCATAATGTGGTTAATCTCCAACCGATTGAGACAATCTTGGTGTCATTCTGTCGAGCGTGATGTCCGCTCTATAACTTAAGAACGACCAAAGATTTTGGATTCATATTTGGTGGAGGGATGTATCACGGGCCAAAGGTGTGTCGCGTGAAAGAATCGGCCAAATCCGATTCTCCACTTCGCCACCAGGGGGCGGAAAGCCAAAGCACAAAATCTGTGATTACACCTTTAATACTGAATGGAATTTCACGAAATTTTTATGGTAGGCTAATCTAGCAAGGGTACGTAACATATCAAGCTCCCTTCCGCTCTGTAACTTCTGAACGACTGAAAATTTTGGGTTGATATTTGGTGGGGGGATGTACCATGCGCCAACGGTGTGTCACGTGAAAGAATATATTTGGTGGGGGGAT
This sequence comes from Notospermus geniculatus, assembly GCA_002633025.1. Classification (NCBI taxonomy): domain Eukaryota; kingdom Metazoa; phylum Nemertea; class Pilidiophora; order Heteronemertea; family Lineidae; genus Notospermus; species Notospermus geniculatus. The sequence continues at coordinate 74,932 of NMRB01001826.1, read as the reverse complement.
GTACCATGGGCCAAAAGTGTGTCGCGTGAAAGAATCGACCAAATCTGATTATCCACTTTGCCACCAGCCTAGGGGGCGAAACGCCGAAACACAAAAACTGTGATTTTGCTTTTAATACTGAATGGAATTTCATCAAATTTTTATGGCACGCTCAGCTAGCAAGGGTACATAATATATCATAGGATTTTAAAGTTTAATTGATTTTTCAGCCCTGTAGGGGGCACTTTGTAAAATCCACACAAGTTTCCTTCCGCTCTCTAACTTCGGAACGACTGAACATTTTGGGTTCATATTTGGTGGAGGGATGTATCATGGGCCAACGGTGTGTCGCGTCAAAGAATCGACCAAATTTGATTCTCCACTTTGCCACCAGGGGGCCGAAGGCCGAATCACATAAACTGTGATTGTGCCTTTTAATACTGAACGGAATCTTCAAAATACATGCCCGTCGGACTTGCACCCGGGGCGACGGGGGACGTTCAATGCTGTGCTTGTTATTTTTCGTAAGTCGGGCGCCTGGCTTATAACTCAGGCGCCCGGCTTATAAAAAAATTAAAATAATTGCCTTTCGTAAGTCGGGCGCATGAATCAGTAGGGAGGTTTCGCAAATCTGACGAAACACGAAGTAGGAAATAGGAAATTCCACTTCATTTGGGACCTAATGTATTTCTGGGGATGGTTGCTACCACAAATGTCCCTGCTGTGAAATCTCGCTACTAACTCAGGCGCCCGACTTACGAAAAATAAAAATATGATGGCCTTTATCAGCCACTGTATAAACTACTTTGTTTCTCTGCTCGTAATATTTATTTTGATACCGTCCTGTAGTTAATGAATCACTACATTCCTGGCGCCAGAGAAAAAAAGACGTCTTTTGACATGTGTTCATATTTGCTCATTCTCATCCAGCAATAATTTTATGGTTACATATTAATAATAAATAGTTGTCAGATGATTGATAGAGTATTCCAGCATCCGCTGGTTTTAGCCAATGACAAACCTCTAAAATAATTCACATCTTTTACTCTTGCATAAGTTAAAGTGCCAATGCCGACTGATGGTGCTGGAAGGTAACCCTGAAACCTCAGCAGAAGGGTTCAAAAGTGTCTGGGGCCTTATGCATAAAACATCTTAAGTGTAAAACTTCCCTTAAACTATTGTTTCAAACAAAAGACAAGCCTGGTGGCGTAAATGGTTCACGTGGAAAGAGTTTGAAATAAAGAATGTTCGCACAAAACACACAAAACTGCCTTCGATAGGCCTACAAGAGCACGAAGCAAGTGCTCAACCTGACAGACATACACTATAAAACAGTCCAATGAACAGAAGTTGTCACAGCCTGCGCAAAGTGCATTCAATTCAGGCCAACACACCGAATGAAAAAGTATCAACCCTCCCTCTCCATCATGATGAAACATAACAAACCCAACCCAGCAGTACTCGCACAAAAAGGGTTAGTGATAATCCACGGTTCGTCGTAATAAAAACGCTCATGCACCATGGCTAAAGATAGAGACTGACCTCCCTTCTAAATATAAAGCCACGTGCTTCTCAACCTCGGCGCCACATCGAGATCGAACTAATTACCGGTACACAAACCATCATATAGGTATTTGCTCGTCCGCCCGTGAGCCCGAGATTGAATGTGTGCTCATCAGCCTCCGTCCCACTTTCGGACTCCGTCGGTAATAGCTGGCCTATGTAAACCCCGCATGGATTTTAACCAATCGGATTCATTTCTTAATTAAGAAGTCGGTAGAAAACCACAAAATGCCCGAAAAAACATATTAATCGCAAACTAATCAGTTTTATTATTAGCCCGGACACTACTAGGCATAAAAAGTAACATATACCAGCTGAATGTTTTGAAAGCCGATAATGATTTAGTGCCGAAAAGTGCGTCGAAAGCTCATTTTGGACCAAATATAATGGTCACTAAAGGGACTATAGGCCCACGTGAACCAA
>NMRB01001826.1:61942-72070 GCA_002633025.1 Notospermus geniculatus | reverse complement strand
GGTTCAAGCTTGAAGATTGAAGTCAAGCCAGGGTTCAAGCTTGAAGATTGAAGTCAAGCCAGGGTTCAAGCTTGAAGATTGAAGTCAAGCCAGGGTTCAAGCTTGAAGATTGAAGTCAAGCCAGGGTTCAAGCTTGAAGATTGAAGTCCCTGGTTCAAGATTGAAGTCGGAAGGTTCAAGTTTGAATATTGGAGTGGAAATAATTAAATATTGTACATTTTGTGATAGTAATCCGCGGAGATGGTTGGAATTGGATCATATTAAACATATCGAACACTGAATTTTGCAGTTTCTGTGGGATGAAGGTCGATATAACTTGTAAATTGGAATGATTTGTCTCGCTTCAATATTGAAGTTGGTGGTTCAAGCTTGAAGATTGAATTCAGAGTTAGTTCAAGCTTGAAGATTGAAGTTCTACTTCAAGTTTGAAGATTGAATGAGCCTTCTGGGCTTTCGTAGTCATAAAACCTCATTCCGTGACCTTTGAACACATTGAAATGTACATGTACATTGTACGTCAATATTGGATAGTGAATTCGCCTAGGCCCTATGAGCATGTATGTTGATGCGTTTTCCTTTTCAACTCAAATGTTTCCGACGGCATTCCAGGAATAGTAGGGAGGCTAAGCTCCAAAAAATGGCCGAATCGTTCACTTTTTGATAAAAGCACCAAATTTTGCACAGACGTGGAAGGGGTCATTACCTTTAATTTAAAGACGGGAGCCCCGACGAAATCGCCCCCTAGTGGCCGCCATCTTGGATTCCAATATGGCCGCCATTTTGGACACCTTTTTCCACGTATCTCGAATTCTAATAGAGATAGAAGCATAATTCCAAGACCTATACCCACATTTTCGAGGTCGCCGAATCGAATGGTGCCATCGGAAATGATCCTATGAGCATGTATGTTGATGCGTTTTCCTTTTCAACTTAAATGTTTCCGACGGCATTCCAGGAAGTTATGCGTGATGCAGCACGCCTGTATAGTCATCACCAGATAAGCCCAGGATGCGTAGGCTATCATGTGGTTTAATTAGTCAATTAGGAATTATCCTCCCTTTCCTCATGCATGACATGCCCCGTGGGGAGCGGGGTGTGGTCATAGGCGATGACATTTGTATTGAATACTGACTGATAATTCAAATCCAGGCTGTGGATTAACTGTTGGCATATCTCATACATGGTGTTAAGCCGAGAGCAGATCGGCCTTGCGACTGGAAGCAACTTACTTAACGCAACAGTCGCTGTCGATGTGAGCAGACCGCACACATCGGCTACGACTGGTCATTGCGGCAACAAGTGGCACAGTCCAGTCTTACATGAGCAACTGGCTGGAATTATAGCGGCAGCGGTCGGCAATAGCGTTGCCGGGGCGCGCACATCGACCTGTTTGAGCAACTAATCAATTGCTGCTGTTTCCAGCCAGTCGCCCACCGTTGCCGGAAACACCATTGCCAGTAGTTGCTTCCAGTCGCAAGGTCGATCTGCGCTCGCCTTTTAAGTGTTACACTAACACTAGAGTCTTTTCTGGAGTTTCATATAAAGTTCCAGCCTAAAGAAGACCGAAAGACCCGGCTGGGGTAGAAAATTTGCAAGTATTCTGGAAGTTGACTTTCTGTATATACATGTATTATCATTTTGTGTGTCAATTTTTGTGTTCTTTCTTTGTTTGGACAACACCAGTGTTGGTGTGACACTAACACTGGTGTTGGAGTGACACTAACACTGGTGCGAAAGAGTTCAAATGAACACTAACACAGAACACCAGCAGAACACCAACTTGAAAATCACCTAATGTATGCAGTTTTCCTCTGACACACCCATGGATGATGAGGATATAAGAAGAGACGTCGTCTCCAAAATTTTGCAAATTTTCGACCCCAACCGGGGTCTTCCTCAGGCACTTTCTCGTAAGAGACTACAGAAAAGACATTCATCTTCGATAATCGAAGGCCGATCTGCTCACCACTGCGTTACATCGCACAACACCCTTCCAGAAATAGACCGGTCCACGGCATATCTTGACACGATGCCAACTTTACCGGTCGACCAATCAGATTGCACTTTATATCGGGTCTTCGGCTACCACTGTTTGTATCACGAGGAAATTTTACAACACCACTTCTGATTGGCCTCCTCTTCGAGAGGCAGCGGATAGGCTACGCCGCGGACCAGTGTATTTCTCGCAGGGTGATGTGCGATGTAACGCAGTGGCAAGCAAATCGGCCTTCGATTATCGAAGATGAAGACATCATGATGGGAGTGTAACTGAATGTGATGTACTGGTAATTTTACGCCCCTACCCTGAACGATAAGGATGGTAAATTTAAAGCCTCACTGTATTGAATTTTACGATATTTTTTAAATGTTAGGAGAGTGCAAACAGACGTTTCATAGCCTCGTGAAGGTCCCCAAAATGCTTGTCTGATACGTACTTCATATAATCAAGGCCTAGTTTTCAGCACACATTGAAAAAAACTGCAGGGAGAGCTCTAATGTATTCAGACAGAGCGTAGTACATTTTACACTTCGCTGACGTCGTGACGTCGTGCACTGACGTCGAGAATCGCGGCGATGATTTGCGTTTTTCATGTTCAATACAGTGGGGCTTTAAGAGTAAGATTTAACCTGAACCAAATAGATGTATCACGGTAAGCCAAGGAGACATTTTGTGACCCCCCCCCCCCCCCCGCCCAGATGGCTTCGACAAAACCTCTGAGTGATGAAGTTTAATTTCTTTTAATAGGCCACTTTCTACTAACACCCACTTGAGACAAGTGGAATCATGTTACTCATTATAAAGATTGATATCTGTCCTGTCACGTTCTTGGAAAAAACCCATCCACAATCACCAATTAACGAACTGGCCAGCACAGACTTCATGAAAACATGACATTTAGGCCACACTTTTTTTATTTGTTGGATTACGAAACTCCCAATCCAAAACATATGTGCGGGTGGGTGGGAAAAAAATAAAAATAAAAATGAACATTTTTGTATTTTCACGTTAATTTTTGAAATTTGGATGCCTTGAGATGCAATTTCCCAGCATTTGATGATGTATTTTAGCACTCTGGCATACGCATCTTATGAAAATTTTTTGCCGACACAACCTTTCATTCATAATCTGGTGGAATTTATGGTCGGCGGGAAAAAAAACACTCGTCAAAAATGGTGGTCGGGTTTGTTTTTTTTTCACTTTTGGGAAAATGATGTGCGGCGGATTCGTAATCCAACAAATAAAAAAAGTGTGGCCTTAAAATGCAATGAGGAAAACACTTCACCCTTTGGCGCTGGGCCATTATTGGAAAAAACTGTCTTTTTGCAGGGGGTCCGACATGGGTCTAGTAATTTTGTTCTCACTCCTTAACCGTGCATGATTTCGAACAAATTTTTTAACAGTACATAGACAATACCACGCTCGTTATTTCATTCCTCAATGAAGCCCCTGCGATGGGGTATTCGAAAACCCTGGATACTGGAGACTGGAGAGTGGACAATGGAGAGCGTCATTGTTCTCCGCCACCTGGATCAACATCGCATCTAGGATACATGTATTTCAGTAACAGGTACAACTCCAGAAGTGGAGTAAAGAAGACAGTGCTGTGCTGATCATAGGTCTTTTTTGGCCCTGATGTCGATTGTTTGTAAAAAAAATTCTCCGCACCAAAGGTGCATTTTGTACTTGTTGGAAAAATAGATTGAAATTGAAACAGGGTGCCTACAGTGTGGCCCAGACTTTTTCACATCAAACTGTATGGAAACAACATTGCATGATAGACTAAAATTCAGTTCGTCCAATACCGTTCCCAATTAATTAAGGGCATGAAGAATATCTAGGGATTTTAATTGGGCTTGAATGGGAAAACGCAGGCTTTCTGGCACATTTTGCAGACAGGGCTGGGCAGACCAGAAGTGGGACGAGCCATGAAGAAATGATTAAAATGTAATGTGGGATCCATCAGAAACAGTCATAGGGCTTCTAGTTGTGCCATAGGGGGATTGAATGTCAAATTGAGAGGGAACATTGCGTCCTGATTGGTTCGAAAACCCTGTTGTTAAGGTAGGCTTGTTCCCAGAGCTGTATGTGAATCCAGGTGGCGGAGAGCAATGACGCTCTCCATTGTCCATTCTCCAGTCTCCAGTATCCAGGGTTTTCGAATACCCCCTGCGATGTGGCGTTCTCGCCCAGTCGCGTTTTGAAATGGCCAGCACTGCCATTCGACAGGGCCAGTTTTAGGCACACTGACGTACAAATAATTTCCCTAAATGTTTCTCGGTGGTGTGGTGTGTAAACTGGACGTGTAGTACGGCAAAAGCCCTTTCCAACAACGTCAATCACAGTGACACAGCCAATTCGAAAGTATTTTTGCTCGATTTTTGAGAGAAAAAAAAGTTGCTAAATTCGCGGTTAAAGCTACGTTTAGCGGACACGCGGATTGCGGAACGCAGAAGCGGAAAATGCAATGCATTTCGCATACAACATATCGCTTCCGCCGGGGATTCCGCGGCCCTATACCGCATTCCGGAACGCAGCTTAAAGGCCCGTTTCCACAGAAGCGGTAGCGTGAGCGTTTTGACGCTTCGCCCATTGTTTGGAAGCAGAACGGCGGAAAATAACAAAAGATTTGACGCATCACGCAGCGTGAAACGCGTCTGTGGAAACGAGCCTTAAAGGCCGTTTCCACTATAGCGGATTCCGCGCGTCTTGCGGCGAGCGGAGCGGTTTTCACAGGCATTGGGATAATCAATAGGCCATTGTATTGTTACACCATCGAAGGATTATCCAAAGCCCTGTGAAAACCGCACCGCTCGCGGGAAACCGCCGCGGAATCTGCTATAGTGGAAACGGGCTTTTAGAGAGGGAGCCGTAGCCCCCTCACTTAACCTCTACTCATGTATATTTTCGACAATGGCGCGCGAAAAGGGCTCAACTTGCGTAGAATAATTCTTTTTCATATGCACCTAATTTCAGCTCAATCGGGCCAATAATAACTGCGGTATGAGCAAAAGAATGTCGGGCACCTAACTGATACTGTGTTACCACGGCCTTGGGCGTCAAAGAGTTACGATTAATTGGCCTTTTAGCCCGCTTGGCCACAAGGCCCAGCAGGGCTTATGCTGTGGTTGGGGCCATTGAGTGGTGGTCTGTCGTGCGTTAGTCCATACAGCGGTCCGGCGGTACGTCCGTAAACTTTTGGTTTGTTAGCGCTCTAGCACCTTTATTTTTTGACGAATCTTTTTGGTCTTCGGTGGGTGTATATATGGGCCTAAGATCCAGGTCGAGTATATGGGTATATTTAATAGGGATACAGAAGATATAGTATTCAAGTTTTTAATTTGACCTACTTTTCAAGTTCACAGAGGTCAAAGTTCGCCTGAAGTTACGAAATTGGCTCTTTTTGCAATGGTTCGGCCTATTGCTTGAACTTCGCACATACATGTATCTACTTCTAGGCTGTAAAAACTCAGACGAATTTTAGGCAAGTTCTGATTCTTGACTTATTTGCCACTAGGGGGCCAAACCCCAAACAACAAAGTGTTATTTCTCCCTAACAAAGATTTGGATCTTTGTCAAATTTATATCAAGGGTATATCGGGTGGACCAGAAAAAATGATAACACTTTTTAAACTAGAATAATTCAAAAACTGTTCTACGTATAACTTTGAAATTTTACAGGTAGTAAGATAGGGATGTTTGACAACTCCACCCCAAATTGCAGGGCCGACCGAATCGAAACTCCGACAGCACTAACATGGCCTAACAGAGAAACTCTGTAATGGTAAAAGGCATTGCATACCTCTCTGTTAGGCACTGTTAGTGCTATCGGAGTTTCGATTCGGTCGGCCCTGGTCAATAGCGTTAAAACTGTGAAAATTATGACATTTTGAAAAGTTTCGGTGAAGACAAGTAATGCCGGTCTGGTTACATCAGACCTACCCAGGGCCGTATTTAACTTTTTGGTCCGGGGGGGGGGGGCAAAAGACCTCTTTTTGTCGTTTTTCGCCCAAAATCCGCATGAAAATCACGTTTTTTGGTTGGCTCAGGGGGGGGGGCAACTGCCCCCCTCGCCTCCCCTTTAAATACGACCCTGCTACCCCAATTCAGATGAAAATGGACAATGTGTCCCCCGTCTTGCTCAAAGACGGCACACAAGCAGACTGAAGCCTAGTTTATGCTTCGACGCAAGACCATCGGCGTCCGACGCGCGATCAAAATCTGGATGCCGACCTAATGAAGTAGGCTTACATGTATGTCAGCGTACAGATTTTGATCGTGCGTCGGACGCCGATGGTCTTGCGTCGAAGTATAAACTAGGCTTGACTCAGAACTATCTGGAGGAGGCAACTCCTCACTTTATAAGGAAGGGTGAGTGGCCGCCACAGTCACCAGACTTGAAACCTATGGATTAGGCAGTGTGGAACAGTCTCTCAGAAAAGGACAGATGAATCCATTCACGGAAAATGAACTGAAGGAGAGAATTCGGGAGAAATGGGCAGAAATAAGCCAAGAAATAAGAAATTCGATTTCCAGGTCGAAAAATCACTTGCGGGCGTGCCGTCTTTGAGCATGACTGGCGACACATTATCCATTGTTCATGTGAACTGAGGAAGCTCTGATGTAACTTCTCAAACCGGCATTTCTGGTCTTGACCGAAAATTTTCAAAATGTCATAATTTTCACAGTTTTAACGCTATTGACCTGCAATTTGTGGTGGAGTTGTCGAACATCCCTATCTGACTGACTACCTGTAAAATTTCAAAGTTATGCGTACAACAGTTTTTAGCCCGCTTGGCCCATAGGCCAAAAGGGCTTATGCTGTGCTTGGCGCCTTTAGTGGTGGTCTGTCGTGCGTTAGTACGTGCTCGAAACTCCGACAGCACTAACATGGCCTAACAGAGAAACTCTGTAATGGTAAAAGGCATTGCATACCTCTCTGTTAGGCACTGTTAGTGCTAATCGGAGTTTCGATTCGGTCGGCCCTGGTCAATAGCGTTAAAACTGTGAAAATTATGACATTTTGAAAATTTTCGGTGAAGACAAGTAATGCTGGTCTGGTTTCGGGGAGCGCGGTGGCATAATGGTTAGGGCTGTGGACTCATGATCGGAAGATCGTGGGTTCGATCCCCGGCCGTGCCACTCTGTAACTCTCAACTGGCCTGAAATGTCCATCGTGTGCGCTATATTGTGGCTGCCCTTTGGTTTCTACAGAAAGGTTTTTGAATCATAGGCTGGGGTAATAATGTGTGAAGCGGACGCCGATGGTCTTGCGTCGAAGTATAAACTAGGCTTGACTCAGAACTATCTGGAGGAGGCAACTCCTCACTTTATAAGGAAGGGTGAGTGGCCGCCACAGTCACCAGACTTGAAACCTATGGATTACGCCGTGTGGAACAGTCTCTCAGAAAAGGACAGATGAATCCACATTCACGGAAAATGAACTGAAGGAGAGAATTCGGGAGAAATGGGCAGAAATAAGCTAAGAAATAAGAAATTCGATTTCCAGGTCGAAAAAGCACTTGCGGGCGTGCCTTCTTTGAGCATGACTGGCGACACATTAGGGTTTTTTCACAGAGCAGTGCTCTGCCAGGCGCATGCTTTCATCAGTATTCATATGATAATAAGGTGTTTTCGTAGTAGAGTTTACCACCTGTCCATTCATTCCTGGGCCGATTTCTGATTGGCTACTTCTCAATGCGGTAATATGGGTGTTTTTAAAGTCGACTGACCCAACGCTTTTGGACTCGTCTGTATGGTACCGCTCTTGCCCGGGGAAACCGTACATCCTCATTCAATCGGGTTAGTCGACTTTAAAAACACCCCCTACCGCATTGAGATTTGCCGCCAGCACGCCTAGTTTTATTCTGTCGACAAAAAAAGAACAGAATCTGTTGACATTCACTAGGCAATCCAGTTCAGAGCGCACATAAAGTGCTTCGCGCTGTGCGCCAATTATTAACACTCACAATAGACGCTATGCTGTAATCCCCCAATGAGCGTTAAATGACAAAAGGCTTATATGCGCCACAATTGAATTCTTATGCTCTTTGCTTGCTTTGGACTGCGCTTCTTGTGCCCCTATTATTTAGGTGACAAAAGTTTATGTGCTCACTCATTCAACCCAGTGCGCTGTTGATTAGCGACGCCCACTGTTCGCAGGCAATGTGCTGGTAATTCCTTACCTGTTTCCTTGGGCGTCCGACGGTGGCGCTTCGTATCGGAGCACGAAGAGTCAGTGCCACCGTCGGAGCCCAGGGAACCAGGTTAGTAAATTTCCAGCCAATGAAACATCAGCGGTGTACAGTCAGCCATTCATTCAGCCCACCCCTTATTGTAATATGAATGGTGTAGAAAGCATGCGCTTGGGAGAGCAGTGCTCCATGAAAAAAACCTAATATCCATTGTTGATGTGAACAGAGGAAGCTCTGATGTAACTTCTCAAACCGGCATTTCTGGTCTTGACCGAAAATTTTCAAAATGTCATAATTTTCACAGTTTTAACGCTATTGACCTGCAATTTGTGGTGGAGTTGTCAAACATCCCTATCTGACTGACTACCTGTAAAATTTCAAAGTTATACGTACAACAGTTTTTAGCCCGCTTGGCCCATAGGCCAAAAGGGCTTATGCTGTGCTTGGCGCCTTTAGTGGTGGTCTGTCGTGTGTTAGTACGTGCGTGCGTGTGTGTGTCTGTAAACTTTCATATTGCATATGGGTGTGTATGACCACAAAATCTAGGTCAAGTTCGATTTCGGGTGCGATGCGATTCCTACTTTGGCCAGTAGGGGGCGTTTTGTGAAAAAATTCAAAGGCCTGTATTATGAGAATGGCTTGAGCTATCGTGATTAAAATTTGTGTGTGTGTACCTCTAGCTTGTGGTGACTTGCGCACGAAATTTCGGCACAATCTGATTCTTGACTTTGCCACTAGGGGGCCAAAACGAAAATACCAAATTTTTCCTTGTCAGATGGATAGCGCCTTCAGTTTTTGAAGGATCATTTTCATATTGCATACAGGTGTGTATGACCCAAAAATCTAGGTCAAGTTCTATTTTGGGTGCGATGCGATTCCTATCTTGGTAGGTAGGGGCGTTTTGTGAAAAACTTAAAAGGGCTATATTTTGATAATCGTGTGAGCTATTGTATTGAACCTTCTTTGTATGTATTTACCTCTAGGTTGTAGTGACTTGCTGACGAAATTTTGGTGAAATCTAATTCTTGACTTTGCCGCCAGGAGGCCAAAACCAAACTCACAAAATCTGCTATGTACGCTTTGGTCAAATATGGCTTGTATGGGATTCTGATATGGTTGATTCTTTCGGAGTTTCCACCACTGTGCTAAAAATCCAAGCGGGCACAGTGCCATTGGCACTATTTTTGAATTATTCTAGTTTAAAAAGTGTTATCGTTTTTTCTGGGCCACCCGATATAGGATACATAACATAATACTCCTTCAAGACAAGCGGGCACAGTGCCATTGGCACTATTTTTAATAGGCCTACATGTAGGAAATCTCCAATCATGATAAGTCATGCAGACTCATTAATTCTTTAATAATGATAAAATTACTAATTGGGGAAACCGTGTAAAAGTCCTGACTAAGAAAAAACACGCTCGCTTGTGACCTTGAGCAAGTCACTTTGCCTCACTTGCTTCAGCCCACCCAGGTGTAAAAAGGGTACCTGGCTGGTAGTGATGGTCTATGTGAATGTTAGTCCAAGAGCGCTGAAATCGGCTGCCGGGACTGCAATACTCCCCGGGGAGTGGAGATATGATATTGGAATGAACAGGGCTATAGCTGAGGGTAATAATTGTGAAGTGCCTTGATACTTAAATGTAAAAGGCACTATAAGCCCACACGTTGGCGGCGGCGTTGTCACCGCCGCCGATTTTGTGCGACATTGTGCGATATTTTGCGACAATCTGCGGTTGCTTTGCGATAAGTTGCGACAAGGTTTAATTATACGCGATTGCCTGCAATATTATCGCAAGGTCTGTGATAGTTCGCGTTAATTTGCGACAGTACACCTGCGATTGTCTATCGCAATTAAACCCAGGCCAACTGTCGCACGTGTGAGAGTCGCTTTAGTTAAGCCTAGGTCACAAATGCACCGGGCGCCGTACGATT
>NMRB01001826.1:43828-56347 GCA_002633025.1 Notospermus geniculatus | reverse complement strand
AAATCGTGTTACTGAGGCCGTTACTAAGTGACGTCACAGCAAAATTGTCAGGATCCTGACAATTTTAGATCACGTGATCAGTATAACGGTTGGCGTTGACCTGACCTCTGTATCGCACCATCAGTCAGCGCCACCATACAGCAGGTCAGGGAACCAGACTAAGGCTGCCGCGGCATGATGTTCCCAACTAAACTATTCGTTTGAAATTGCTCTAATACTCAAACAACTTCGTGTTTTGGGGGTATTATATGGCTTTTTAGCTCACCTCTGTGAGGTGAGCTTCTCTCATGGTGTGTCGTCCGTCGTCGTTAACAGGGGCGGCACGTTTCTAAACCGCTTGGGTTAGAAACTTGAAATTTGATGTACAGGTAGCCTATGGTAAAAACTATCTCTGGACCGAAACTTAGCGCTGCCAGTTTTACACTCTGGCCTGTAGGGGGCGCTTTGTGAAAACCTTTTGGCAATATCTCCTGAACGCTGCTAGCTAGAACCACGAAACTTTTATGGTGGGTTCCTCTGATGAGGCTACATCACAAAAATCCCGGGTTTTTGATTTGACCTACTTCTCAAGGTCACGGAGGTCAAAGTTCAAAGTTCCAGTTTTTGTTGGCACGTTTCTAAACCGCTAGGCTTAGAAGCTTGAAACTTGGTGTACAGGTATAGCCTAGATGGTAAAAACTATCTCTGACCGAAATTAGCGCTGCCAGTTTTACTCTCTGGCCTGTAGGGGGCGCTTTGTGAAAACCTTCTTTTGCCCGTATCTCATGAATGCTGCTAGCTAGAACCATGAAACTTTTATGGTGGGTTCCTCTGATGAGACTACATCACGTAAATCCTGGGTTTTTGATTTGGCCCACTTTTCAAGGTCACAGAGGTCAAAGTTCAAAATCCAATGTGTTTGGTGGCACATTTCGTGGCTATTTGACATCTATAGAGGGTTTTGATTTTGCGTGAAGATATATCTAGGCACCGTCTACAAGTGCACCAAATTTTGACCCAATCGGACTTCAAATATGGCCATATCTAATCAATAGTAAAGGTTAAGATGGTTTTATGTTGCCTAAATATCTATGTAAAAATAGAATTTTGACATCTGCGGCCAACAAAATTAGGAAAGCGGTTGCTCACACCACTAACCCCTTCTGATGGTCTTCGACTGAGTTTATGTGATTGATTAAATTATTGCTGATCAGATGAAATAAGCTTTACATGTATCTTGTCTGTACTGATTCTTCATCATTCACCATGAGTGTCACAGTTTTACTTCACCATAGACTTACCACAGTGAGCACAATGGCCCTAGCCATTTCATTAGGCATATGTATTATATGATATTTTTCAGTCACCGAAGAACGAAATATTGCGTGAAACAAACATTTTGGCACGCTGCCAGCGGTTGTCCAGAAATTTTGGACAAGTCGTCAGCCCTTTCCAGAGATATCCTCAGATGAGGTAGATCTGGGTACGAGATTGATAAAACGACGTCAATGACGTCGTTTTAATGAGGTCCACTAGAGTAGGAATCTCATTGCCACTTTGCTACTTGACATGCCAGCTGTGTTGTATACCGGGTACTTCTGCCAATCTGAAGGAGTTCATCGTAGGTTGCCCACTGTTTCTCTGATAAGAGGATTCTGCATCTAGGCCATTCACTGTCTTTGTAACAGGAACGGGGTCACAGTCAGCATACGGAGGTCAAAGTTCAAAATTCCAGTTTTTGTTGGCACGTTTCTAAACCGCTAGGCTTAGAAGCTTGAAACTTGGTGTACAGGTAGCCTATGGTAAAAACTATCTCTGGACCAAAACTTAGCGCTGCCATTTTAACACTCTGGCCTGTAGGGGGCGCTTTGTGAAAACCTTCTTTTGCCCGTATCTCATGAATGCTGCTAGCTAGAACCATGAAACTTTTATGGTGGGTTCCTCTGATGAGACTACATCAAGTAAATCCTGGGTTTTTGATTTGGCCCACTTTTCAAGGTCACAGAGGTCAAAGTTCAAAATCCAAAGTTTGGTGGCACATTTCGTGTCTATTTGACATAGAGGGTTTTGATTTGGCGTGAAGATATATCTAGGCACCGTCTACAAGTGCACCAAATTTTGACCCAATCGGACTTCAAATATGGCCATATCTAATCAATAGTAAAGGTTAAGATGGTTTTATGTTGCCTTAATATCTATGTAAGTATTCGTCTACATTTATGCTAAGTTTTCAGTTCCAACACACCGGTATTTCAAATATGGCCGCAGGTGACCATCTTGAAAAATAGTATTTTGACATCTGCGGCCAACACAGGAAAGCGGTTTGCTCACACCACTAACCCCTTCTGATGGTCTTCGACTGAGTTTATGTCATTGATTAAATTATTGCTGATCAGATGAAATATAAAGCTTTACATGTATCTTGTCTGTACTGATTCTTCATCATTCACCATGAGTGTCACAGTTTTACTTCACCATAGTCTTATCACAGAGGTGAGCACAATGGCCCTAGCCATTTCATTAGGCATATGTATTATATGATAATAGGGAGGTTTCGCAACTTGACGAACTACGAACACGAAATACGAAAATAGAGTTCGTATTTCGTATTAAGCAAATTTTTGGTTTCGCATAAAGTACGAAATACGAAATACGAATGCCCGTTACATGCTCAGTAGCTGTAGTAGAAGGCGCTTTTACTAAAATTGGCGACTGCAGATGAAGTGGAGCCGGGAGTGGAGCATGCTGTGAGCTTATGCCCGCTGTGTCAGACGATCAAACGCCCTGCCAACACCTCAAACGAAGGCTCAGAACATGATAGGCCAGGGGGCGCCATCTTATTTGTCTTCGAGCTGTGGAGGTGTCAACATCCTCTGGTGAGCTCCTGCTGAACACTTTTTGGAAAGAAAAAAAACTAGACCCAGCTGGGAATCGAACCCACGCTCTGTTATCTTTGTTTCACCGTCTTCCCCATTCGCCCACCGAACTTGATGGTGGGCTGCCCAGGTTTTCTAACTCGAAGGCCTACGCCTATGACGAACACAAATCATGACCGTGTCAGTTGGCTCGTTGGCTGAGTGGATAGAGTGGTCGACTGCAAATCAGAAGGTCGACGGTTCGAATCCCGTCTATGACTAAAATTTGTTTGTATGGAATAGGCTGAATTGAAGTTCTGAATGTCAGAGTTCGGTTCGGACTTGGTTCTTCGACGCAAAACGCACGACAAATCTGCACAATCTTCGTGCCTTCTATCGACCAAAGACGAAATCCGACATCTGGTCACACATAAAATGATTACGTCTTACACGAACCATTACTGATCTCGTAATTCGTACTGCGCGTTCGGCCGATCCGAAAAAAGTGGTCTTGTTTGACAATGGAAATTGCCCCTGTACAAGAGGCGACGAACAACGAACGTCCACCTACGAACCGAAATAAGCAAAAATTGATGACGTATTACGCTTTTCGTGTTCGGTTTTCGTAGTTCGTAAGACTGCGAAACCTCCCTATTTTTCAGTCACCGAAGAACGAAATATTAATTGCGTGAAACAAACATTTTGGCACGCTGCCAGCGGTTGTCCAGAAATTTTGGACAAGTCGTCAGCCCTTTCCAGAGATATCCTCAGATGAGGTAGATCTGGGTACGAGATTGTTAAAAGGACGTCAATGACGTTGTTTTAATGAGGTCCACTAGAGTAGGAATCTCATTGCCACTTTGCTACTTGACATGCCAGCTGTGTTGTATACCGGGTACTTCTGCCAATCTGAAGGAGTTCATCGTAGGTTGCCCACTGTTTCTCTGATAAGAGGATTCTGCATCCTCTAGGCCATTCACTGTCTTTGTAACAGGAACGGGGTCACAGTCAGCAAGTAAAGACAAGTGGGGGAATCCCGCTACAGTGTAAAAATAGAATATTCAGCCCAGTACCCATATTCACAAACATAGGCCTACTTAAAGCCACACTGTATTGAATTCAGAAATTGCTTACGTCCTCCGACGTTAGTGTAGTGTAAAATGTATTATACTCTATCTGAATGCATTAGAACTCTGCCTGCAGTTTTTTCGCTGTGTGCTGAAAACTAGGGCTTGATTCTTTGAAGTAGTATCAGGCAAGCATTTTGGGGACCATCACGAGGCTATGAGACTTCTACCTGCACAGTCCAAACACTTTGAAAATGTCGTAAAATTCAGTACTGTGAGGCTTTGAAGGAGCTCGACGTCCAAGTTGTAAACAAACTGGTTTGTTTACAAACAGTGGCCAGCGAACTAGTTTTATTCCTTCGTGAAGGTGGCAGCACCAGTAGCGCCCCGTGATCGTTAGACTGGTGCCTGGTCCAATGCAACTCACTCACGATATTCACGTCAGTACATATCACCGACAATGGGTGGCAGCACCGCAGGCGTCGCGTGGATAGAGAACCAGTGAGTGAGTGTTTACAACTTGGACGTCCAGCTCCTTTAAGTCAAAGTTTGATACCTATCGTTTCTGTTCACCAAAGAATAAGTGTCACACTTAGAGAATTAGTTTTTATGATAATGGCGCCTGAATTAGTGGTCCAATACAGGAATGCACAAACTACTAATGTACATGTATTTGGTTTATTTCCTTCAGTCTAGTTACATGTACTCTGACATACAGACCTCGGTCTACATACATTACATACATTGATAATCTAAAGACTTCGCCAGAAATACCGCCAAGGCAGCGAATACGTAGAGGTACACGCTGCACGGACACGCCAGCTTACAAAGGCACGGTCGCGAACGCTTTGCGAGGCCATTTCCATATAGCGTTTAGCTTTATGTATTCGCAGACTTGTTGTCATGATTTTTAAATCATTAAAATGCACGATCCCCTGTAGAACAACAGACACTGAAAAAAATTCCCACTCATGTTGAGTACTTTGGACTACTCATCAGTCATTTTGTCCGTGAGATGAGTAGAAAGGTACTCATCGGGCCAAGGAGCTGCATTTGGAGTACCTTTCTACTCGAGTACCTTTCTACTCGCTATGAGTACCTTTCTACTCGAGTACATTTCTACTCAATATGAGTACCTTTCTACTCATCTCGGGGATAAAACGAGTGACCCCGAAAGTACTCAACATGATTAGGATTCTTTTTCAGTGTGCACACACGAGATACCAAGATATTTTAGAATTGTCTACCATGTCTACAGAATGGCTTACATCAACGACATCACAAGATTTGATTTACACTGTGAAATCTGTACATTTATGTTACTTTATTTTACAGCTGGATCTGTGTACACATCTACATGTATGTATCGACAGGATCTCTACCGGTAAGTAGAGTTTGGTACGGTTACAAACTGATGGAATCGCTCGTCCTGAATATTTATGATAACAAAATCTATGAACTAATGTATACAGCGTGGCCCCAAAAGCACTAACATATTTGTAGTGAAACGTCTCTGAAACTTGAGAAATATTGTGTGTTGAAACATCACGTTTTTAGAAACCTGACGAAGTTTTTGAAAACACAAATCTCAAGAAACTCATCTCATTTCGTTGTTAGAAACAACTTGAAACTGTTGAATTGTAACACATTCTGTTACATAATGTTTTGGAAATGTTTCAGAGGCGTTTCACACAGTGTACACCAGGCTTTATTGTGATATATCACAGTTATATTATGAATATTTATGACCACACCACCACTAGACCGAAAACTCCGGTCTCCAAACATAACATCATAGTTATGATTCCACGACCGGATTCACCATATACAACTCCTATGGGGACTAGTGTAAACGAAAATTTGCATATCAATAGGCAAACACGCTGCACTTTTATAATGCGAATATCTCGAAAACCTACAGCGAAAATTGCTTTTAACACCAAATATTTGTAATGTTGATATAAAACATTAGGTGACTGGACCATTTTGATTGTAATCTGACCAGAACACATAGGTTTAATTTCTTTTTTTCGATGCGATGTTGCATCGCGCCGAACTTGGCTGCCATAATGTTTTGATGACGTCACTTTCGGCGTTCGCCTCGTCTGTCATCGGAAATCGCCAAGTGTTTCCGATTGCTCAAACGCACCTTCTGCGCATGCGCATTGGTGAAAGTTTATTCCTCCAAGGGCGAAGAAACATCCGACAATTCCGACCTTTCGAACCTTCAACTCCCAAGTGACCTTTCGCTCCGGAAGTCAACAAACCAATGTACAGTACGATGTACAGGGATATGGCGGCATGTTTTCACTGTCCTTCAAACTTCGGATTTTAAACACATTAGAAGTGGTCAGATTTTTTGGGCAACGGTAGGAGTGTCATCTAGAATATTGAAACTTCATGATAGGATACTTTTTAAATGCTGTCCTGTTTTCAGAGCTTCACAAGCAGTGAAAACATTCCGCCCTTCTCAGACGGGCGGATTTCCTCCACAGAACAGCGAGTGCTGAATCAAGACGTAGAATATCCCAAATATTCGAAGTCGTGAATTTCATGACTACACCACCACTCGTGGTGTGGTCAGTATTGTTTTCGCAGGACGCAGGAAGTTTTCTCTACCACTTTTCCTTTCCTCCTGTTTTTGGTCAAACTAGATATAATTGTCCTCTCGCGATGAAAAGATTCCTGCAGGTGCACTTTCATTCAATTTTGGCTGAGATAATGAACTTTTTCAGCTAAATAAATCGGGATCGCCGTAGTCTATAAATAGAATCGGAGTCTATAAATAGAACCGTGCGTGGTACACGAGATCTACATGTATGCATGGCACGACGTCGTGCCTGTGTAGGCCTACATCCTGATCGATCGTTCGGCAGTTCGTCGTCCGTCAATATAACAAACCAGCTTCTGGCCAAAACATTCTTGTGGTGTGGTCATGAAATCACTTTCAGTGAATTTTCAGTTCTATTGACACTGTGTATCCTGTAACATCGTTCACGACGTCGAGTATAGGGGTCCATCGCTCGGTTACTTTCGCATGTTACATCTCAGATCAGCGTAAGTCTGTTCGGCAATCACATCTGGCTGCAAATGGAAAGACGGAATGCATGCAAATACTCTGGTTTCGTGTTTTTAACACACCTTTCAGATATTCAAGGTGGGCACTAAACGTGCCGCCCCCGCAATAGGTACACAAAGGGTCTTTCAGTTCATTCACCAAGGATGACCAATCGCTGGGCCGCACGGTGTCTGCACCGCTCGAGACGTCTAGGCCTTTTCGGGCTATCTGAGTCCACGTGGTCGATTTCATTCAACTCCTACTGACGGCGAACGCAGCAAGGATAAATACCAAACCACAAGTCATTCATAGTCTGATCAGTTACAACATAGGGTCAACTAAATTCAATCCTCCCCCGCCCTCTCTCCGCCTTGGCCTTTTACTCCAAGAGGCCTACTGTCATACTCAATACAAATACGATGGAGGCGGTCTCACCACCTTGTAATGAAGGTGTGTTAAAAACACGAAACCAGAGTATATACAGTGTATGTGCTTGGATATGACAGTTTGTAATTGGTACATCCTTTAAATGCATATGTTTTTTGTCTAGACACAAGAGGGTTATGAGCTTAGTCTTGTATGAAGTTACTCTCCATTCTGCTTTCGAGTGGCGCCATTCGGAACTTCCGAAGGCAACTGCTCGGCAATTTTCGTAGACACTCGCATTTCCCCTCGGACACAATTCCAAGGCAGCCATCTTGAATGCGCAACAATTTCAATGCGTTTCTGGTGGTTTGGATGCGGTCGCCTCATCACACCCTGCGCATGAACGAACTAGGTCGCACAAAAATGTTGCGTTATTGATCAATAATTGGCAGATTCGGTGAGATATCGGTAAGTTTATATATAATATGCCTCAACTTATCGAGCAAGTAGGGTTGAACATCTTAACGGGCCAAAATTCGGCGAAAATAGTCCCACGGCGGTCACGTGGGTTTGATGATAAACAATATGGCTGGCTTGGACTTGTGTCCAAGGTGAAATGCGCCGCCGAGTGGATAGATTAAGCAGTTCGCCTCAGGTCGTTCCGAATGCACGAGGTTTACCAACCAAAGTTCCGCAACGGCTGGCTCAAATTTGATATACCATACATCAATCGGTTTGTTTTTTTGCCGCTACAGCCATCATCACTGTCATTTTCCCGAAAAACATGACAGAAAAAGGTTCTTTCACAAATAACAGTTTGTGTTTACGCCCGAAATGTCGGCCATTTTGAAATGATGCAATGCATCGCGCAAGTGTAAACTGCACTGAACTATAGCGGAATGAAATGGGTTTTGGAAAAGGGATCGTTATGTCAGCCTTACGCGAAAAATGAAGATAGCAGAAAGATGCCGACAAGAATTAGACAAGTCAATTGATGTACGTATGGTATGTCGAATTTGACCTAGCCGTTGTGGAGATATCGGCTGAAAACCTCGCGCCACTTGGATGTGGAATGAAATGTAGTTACATTGTTAGAATTCATCTAACATAATGCATCCGCTGACATCACCCCCCCCCCCCCACTCCCATTCCATCCATTGAGTTTTGCTGTACGATTCTGGTTGTTGGCTCCGCGCTGTCAAACTGTTTCGCTTACCGTGATATTTAGTTCTGCATATGGATTATCTGGAACATCGTAGGGGTCGGCGTAAGCATCTACAATACAATCATTAATTTGAAATATTATATGTGTACGCTTTAGATTCATCAATAGGGAGGTTTAGAACGATAAAACGATAAACGTAAACGTTAACGATGACTTTATTTATGTACCGAAAATGCAATATAAAATCTTGTTAATGTAGTTGAAAAATAACGTTGTCGTAAAGCTAATGTTTACAATTTGATTTCTAAACCTCCCTAATGACGGCCTTGCCATTAGGGCCGTATGCTAGGGTCGACTTTAGACTAAAACCTAAAGAGGTTGTTTTCCCTCAAGAGAGTTTGTCGCCATCAACTGACTATTAAAAAATTACGGGTTCAATGTACTTATACCATACTTTTCAACATCCGCCGCAATAAAAGGCGAGCGCTGAAGACAGCACACAGTAGGCGATATCGCAAGTGATCGGCTCGCCACCGAGCAAAATCGACTGAATGCTCAGGGCCGGATGCTGGTGGTCGGACTTCAGCCTAAAGTATAGCTGAAGTTATACTTTCTCTACGCTTGAAGCATTGAGAAAAGTCGGAATTTAATGAAAGACTGACTGAAGTCCGACCCTAGCATAGACCCAACAGGGTTAAGGCGCGTTTACACTTCACGTCGTCGGCGACAACGACAAACGTCGGCAGCCGTGACGTTTTTTGTCGTCGTCGCTCATCTGTCGGTGTCGTTGCCGACGACATTTCTGACGACAAGAAAGTGTAAACTGACGCGCGACGTCGTTGTGCGAAGTGCATTTCCCTCGATGGCCATGATGGAGGAACACATTGCACAACTTCAGGCTGTGGCGGTTTTGTTTGAGTTGGACAAAACGCCACGGAGGGATTATATGAGGGGAATATTTGCCAAGAGAAAGGAGCAAGGTGATTTCTATCACCTTGTCAGAGAACTGGAATTGGCCGATCATGAGCTTTTTTTCAATTACACCCGGATGTCACCACAAATTCTTGAAGAACTCCTACAACTTGTTGGGCCTTTCTTGAAACACCGGTCAACTCATCGCATTCCGATTGGTCCCAAGGAGCGATTGATTATGACTATCAGGTAAAATTACAGTGGAAATAATAGTACATGTATAGCAAAACTTTCGTCATCGTTCATATTTCGTGGTTCTCTTTTTCTCGTATCGTNGTTACACGCCGTGTAATACATAGTAGAGAGTATTTCTGCTAGCATTAGCACACATTTCATACAGTATTCAACATAAATTGCCTCCAGAGAGTTTGTCGCCATCAACTGACGACAAAAGTCAGGCGGGCGACAATGTAGGCAACCTACCATAGTGTTCAACATCCGCGGCGGCTTGATCAAGCGTTGGCTGATTACTTGACTGGACACTCTCAACTAACTTATCGACGATGATTTCTTGAGCCATTGGACTGAGTCGTAATCTCTCGCGAAACTCCCGGCGCAGCATGACGAAAACCTCGGGCTTGTGTAACCCGTGCTTGACAAGTGTCTTATACGTTGACTTTGTTACACCTTTAGAGAGGAGCCAAGTCTTGAATTCTGCGATTGAAAGATCTGAAAAGTAATTGGTATATGTTGACACTCATCTGTGTGATTAAATTGTCATTTATTTGCTGTGGGTTGATCAGGAGAAAGTTGTTTAAAACGCGCCGGTCACCTGTATCCACGCAGTGATCGCACTTGACTGCCGACGTAGAGGAAACCACCTAGCGGCAGTAAGACGAACTACAAAAATGCATTTCAAAATGTACGTAGTAAAGCAGGTCAATTCGCCGACAACGTAGTTAGTCCCTGGGTTGGAGAGTGGCACGGTGGCGCCGACTGTCTAGAAAAAGTGGCAATACCGTGGTCCCAGTTCAGAGGCCAACACGCTGACCACTAGGCCAAGACGGAAGGTAAAGCCTGCCATAGTAGCTGCAAGGTGTTCAATGCAGGCCGACATTTCTCTTTCCTGTTAATTTTTTTGTTCGGGGTCTGCAGTCCCATCTCGCTGATCACTTGTCATTTCCCTTTCTCCATGTGTGTGGCTGAAAGTCAATTCCCTCTCTTATTCGAGACCTTCGTGCAATCTTCATGATCCCAGCAAGTCGATGATAGGCTTTGTCTGGCAATCTCAATTCTTGGGCATCGCTAATCTCTCTACATGTGTTTGCCTGAAGGTGTTAGGTTTTTTGTCAGATCGGGGCGCCAGGTCCTCTAAACTTTCTTACATTTGCAACACTCACTTTGAACGTTCGTGTGGTCCACCTCGGTGCGTCCTGACGGCGGGGGTCCAGTCATGCCAGTGTCGTCGTAGATCACCTCTGTAACACATAATAACAATTAATGTGGTCTTGGAGGAATTACAGATACAGATAATTCCTCCAAGGTGTGGTGTACAATTTACTAATTAATACATGTACTAAGAAACAGCTGAAACACAGAACGTGCAAAAATTGACTGTAAATTGATAAATAGGTAGGCCTACCTGGAACGTAGTCTGGCCGTTCGCTTGTTGCTTCATTTCGTCTTGTCTCCTCCGCTGAAAACATGGGAAGCTGTAAGCCGTAAGAAATTAATTATAGATCAATTTAGATTGGTACCCGATCCTCCGCTAGGGGGCTTGGGCTGGCTGTCGCGAAGGATCGGTCCTGGCTACTGAGGACGGTAGAAATCTGGCTGCTGCCGGAAGTGACGTAAAGCCTGCAGCACACGTCACCATTTTCGTTGCTCGTACAGGCAATTTTCATGGTCGGCAATTTTTGTGGTGGTTGGCGGTTTACAGCAGACGTCACCACTCAGTGGTCTCGTGTGCTGCTGATGGCCACGCATCACCACAACTCGCAACCACGAGCAATTTTCGTGGTCAGAAATCAAACATGTTTGATTTTCGGCAACTCGTGGTCACCACAGAATTTCCGTTGTGAGTGGTCGTTGCCGGCCACAGCACACTTGGCCATTTTCGTGGCGACCACGAAAATTGCCTGTATGAGCAACGAAAGTGGTGACGTGTGCTGCAGGCTTAAGTAGGACTAGTATCCTGTCATGACTTTACTTAGAGCATGCTTTTTTCTTTAAATTGACATCAACTTGAGTGGGACGGACAGTTAAAAAAAATCATGTCGCATTTGTTTGCAAAACCTACCTTTAACTGTTGGAGTCACATTTACATATTCACGTTCCTTATTGTCTTTGTGAAGGTGGTGGACCTCGTGTTTGCCCTGTGAGGTGCTTACCGCGGCTGAAAACAGAAGAATACGAGAGTACGTGTAAATGTACATGTACATGTATTCACATGTGGTACGGTAACGTAACAATTAAGGTCTACCGATACCTCAGCGAACATTTTGGGGACCATAGAAATCAATGCTGCATAAATGAAGGGTATTGGGAAATATCGTGGTTTTCTTGCCTTTCTATGGTGAATTTGTCTCTTACATGTATCTGTCGATTCATGTAAAAAGCAACATGATATTAAGTGGTATCTTTTTTTTTAAAGTACCTTTATTCTTTGGAGTCACATTTACATATTCAGGTTCCTTGTTGCCTGGCTGAAGGTGATGTGCCTCGTTTTTGCCCTTTGAGGTGCTTTCTCCGACTGAAGAATACAGTAAAGGCAGTAAATTCCCGATGTGACTATTGTAACAGATTCAAGATGGCAGCGTTAGGTTCTCTGTTCAGACACCTTGACTGGCATGACCAGTTCGCTTTAACATGACTGTGTGCACGGAAATAAATCACCAGTTTCATTTCCTAAAAATAGTGTGTACAGGCCTCTAGCAGCAAAATGCCCCCCGCCCCCCCCCCCATGCAAATTGTGGAAAACCTTTTTTTTCAGCAAAATCAAATGGGAAAAGATCATTGTTGTTCATGTCTCAGAATGCAGGAACTTTACTTCAAATTGCATCTCAGAGCTTCTAATTTTCAAAATTTTTCTGGGAAAGGTTCACCAGATCCCCCCCC